>JARWLC010000002.1:40839768-40947268 GCA_033318265.1 Phyllotis vaccarum | reverse complement strand
CATTATTTAATGTTATCCGAGCAAGTTAAATTCTATACTGGTTAAATCAAAAGAACTTAGTTTATAACTCAAGGGTAATTGGTCATTACATTCAAAAGATGGTCTTGTTCATTTGCCTACACTGTTCTTGTATAATCAAAAGCATTCACAGTGATTCCTTTCTTCAAAAATGTCAGAACAGTTGTTAGAGAAACTGAGCAAACTCAAGCATGCATATAAAAGTAGATACGTGTTGATGGCTACAGTAAGTATTGGTTTTATCTAATGAGATCACTGTTAGCGACCTTCAATTTACAGACGTAGTGCTACAGTGAGGGGAAATCATTGCTTTTGCCATGGTTTCAAAACTAACCACCCCCCCCAAACATAAACAAGTGGAAAGTGTGTTATAAACAAAACAAGAAGAAAAATAATCAACGTAGGGTGTTGTGTACTATGTGGCTATTCTGTTATCACTAATATTACCTAAGGACCTCCTCCAGCTGCATGGAACTCTCACAGCTGTTGGCTCAATCGACCACTTAAGCACTCCAGCTGCAGAACCGATGCATAATTCTTGAGGGGAATTCATCCACCTTCTCCAGCTGCAGAATGCTTAATTGGGCATTCCAAGCTTTGCACTTGGCAGTTTGATTCTACCTAACACTGCTTATATAATAGCTAAGCTGTTGACAGTGTCCTAGGAAAAAAAAAATCTCCCGAGAGGTCTTAAACCAATCCATGGAGAATAACAAACTCAAACCCCATGTTTCTTGAACAACATTTGGAAGTGTTTTGAACTGAATGGAATAGATACCACATAGCTGCTGCATTCCTTCGAGAAATCTCAGTGCCACTGATCCTTAGTATAGATCAGTTACATTCACCTGGATGAATGGCTCAATGTCACAAATGAAGAGTGGTATAAGAATGCATCACTTCTTCCTTTAAGTCAACTAATGATATTTCATTTTCTTCTTGGATTATGTTAATTTTTCTGAATGTATACATATGTATAAAATCTATGAGACGGATTGTTAAATTTGATGGAAGATATTTTAACTTCAGTTACTTTGGATATTAAAAACTGGGTTTTTCTAAGTAAGAAATCATGGCTAGCTGAAAGACTCCAAAAGATTAAGGTTTAAATGCTTGATTGCTTATTAGATACTTGTTGTTAATAAGTATGAGATTGATTCATAGAGATATGTGAGTGTAATTGTTGCTATACTTTGAATATATGCATTCTTCCCAAATTCAGATGGAAGCTAATAATCAATCTGGTGAGTTATGGGGGGGAAATTTGCAAACTGATTAGGTCACTTCCCACTCAGAAACAGGATGGATGCTCTTCTAAAAGAAGCTTCAAGGATCTTCCTGGCCCCAGAACCCCTTTGCTGTGGGATGTCATCATTTGTCTACTTCCTCTCTACTTATTCTTCTCTGAGAATGCCAATGAAGAAATCTTAATCCCACCAATTCCGCAGGCACCATGGCCTTGAGCTTGCCAGCATCTCAAACTATAAGAAATAATTGAATATAAAATTACTCCATCTCATGTGCTTTTTTAAAGTAGCAGAACAGACCAAGACAATTTTGTGAATGAAGTTGGGCATGCAAAGGAAGAACAAAGTCGTATTTAGGCTGTATTATTGGCCATGTATTTTTTTTCATGTGTTTTACGTAAAAATCCACCCATCAAACCTTAGACTTACGTTAAGTGATTCCCATTTTATAGAGGGAAAAAAAAAAAAAGTAAAGCCCATAAAGGCTGTGATGAAAAGGAAAAAATAACCTGTAAAGAGGCAAGGTCAGTTCAGAGCTGTGACTGTCTCTGGCACCCGCCTGCCACTGCATTAGAATTATACAGATAAGGATGAACTTGATATAGAAGTTGACTCCAATTGCCATTCCATGTAATCTATCATTATTATGCCAATCACAAACAAAACCATATTTGATAGATTTTATACAAATGGGTCAATAGACATCCAACAACTGTAAAAAAAAAAAAAAAAAAAAAAAAATGCTTCCTCTCTTCATCAACTACTGTGCTACAGGTTTCCTAACTATTCTCATCTCTCAGCAGCTTTCAGCCATCTTGTGGAAGGAGCTACTAGCAAGAAGGCTGGAGGAGGGATTTACCACTTCAAAATCAACCATGAATGGTAAAAAAAAAAAAAAAAAAAAAAAAAAAAAGGAACTCTCTGTCCTCACTCCAATGTGCACACCCTAGAACTGGCCTATTCCCTCTGATGATGTTATTTTGCTTGTTTTTGGTTTTTTTTTTTTTTTCTCTTGACTTTTTTCTTTTTCTAGCTCTCTAGACCTATGCTTGAAAACTGTTACAGGTAAATGTAGGGAGATTATGTTGTTCCATTGTAAATAACTGTCCCCACCTACGAGTTTAATAAAAATCACTGATTGGCCAAAGGCAGACAGGAAGTGTGGGTGGGGCTAACAGACTAAGAAGATTCTAGGAACAGGCCTATCAGAGCAGAATACCAGAGAGAAGCCAGAAGATGCAGAGGACAACTATACTGCTCTGAGAAAAGGTACCGAGCCCCATGGCTGACAGGATAAGAGTCATGGGTTAGATTAAGGGTAAAGAGTTAGCAAGTTATATGCCTGGGCCTGAGGATGATCAGCCTAAAACTATTGTAAGCATCTGTGTATCTCTATGGGTCTGTGGGTCTGCAGGCCTAAACCTTGAGGCTAGGCCTGAAAGTCTAGGACAGAAATCTCTCACTACAGGTATATCACTTATTGTATGGCCAAGACTCATTCTTCATGGCGCTGGCTATGGTGCCTCACTGAGGTGTCTGGTCAGTGGCTCTGACCCTCCGTTATCCATATGCCTGGAAAGCATTTGATATTTCACCGGGGTTGCAGTAGACTAAAACTCTCATTACTCAACTGTACAAGTTCATTTCACTATGTGCATAGGAAAAGATAATGCCTGTTTTCATGTCATTCCGCTCTCAATAGTAACATGTCTGTAGTTTTTAATCACAATTTTTAAGCTCTTTTCTATCTCATGAGACTCACAACTGAGTTTCATAGCAGCAAGGAAAATGTTGGACACAGACAGTCACAGACACCAGCTCCCAAAGAATGGGTTAGTAGCTGGGATAACCTTCCCAGTTTCCCTAACAATATTTTATCAAGAACTTGATACTCATTTGACTAATTGCTAATTAGCCAGGACCAATTGCCTAAGAATCTCTGACAATGTAAGTTTAAAAACAATTTAAAGACTCTGTTCCTTTTCTTGCACAAGGTGTGGGATGAATGCTTTCCTTCATTGTTGAGCTGAAGGTTACACATGAGAAATGTATATTTCAACTCAGATGTCAGGATAGCTCATAAGCACTAAGGGAACAATTAAGATTCCCCATTAAAAGTCCATAGCCTACTGAAATTTTCAGAACCACTCTCTGGCATACAAAAGTGCTAACAATAGCTGAATTAAAGGTTACGTACCACCTAACCACAGGCTTTCAACAAATTATTGCAGAAATAAAGAACCACCAGTTAAGACATAAAACCTAAATAAATAAAGCGATATTCGCTTAATTCAGTTTCTCTAGCAAGTAGGTCAGCAAATATTTAAAAATAAAAATGTTATCATGTCCCTGGGCTTTGAAAGAGGCAAAGCATTTATGCAGTAGGTTCTAAGTATTCAATCCATAACAACTCTTACTTATTGGTAGCATGTATGTTGATCACCAGTTAGAAAGCAAAACTGAATTAAGCCAAATAGACCCCTCTATCATAAAAGAGACATTTCAGATAAAACATCATTGATGCAAGGACTATATTAACTAAGCCACATGGAGTTACAAGAAGATGTCCCAGATAGCAACTTGGTAATATTTTGAAAAGTATCATTCTAACTATTTCACACATGTCATCAACATAGCTCCTTAACAAAGCCACTGGATGATGTAAGTGATTATTTCTACTATAATATGAAGGATAAACATAATAAGGTGAGGAAATATATTTTGTTAATTGTTTTATTAATCATGCTGCAGTAAGCCTTCTTGTAATATGGCCTCAAGACAAGGCAGTCTGATCATACAGATCCAAGGGACAATGTTCTAGCAAAGGCCTGAGGCATTTTCTAAGATGAATACAAACCATCCTTTGTTTTAAAGAGATATTCATATGAGTAGTGATCAAAATATTCTTTGAGTATTTTGTGTGGAGTTACTCATGCTCAATAATTTTTCAATTTAAAAGAGAAAGACAAAAACTGGCCAGTGCCCATGCCCATAGTCTTTTTTTTTTTTTTTTTTTTTTTTTTTAATGAAGAAGTACAGAAGCAGGAATTCCTGTGCTTCAGTGGGGCCCAAAATAAGGACTACTCAAAAGAGTGTGCACGTCTTCAAAAAAATAATTATAAGTGATCTTTTTCCTACAACCCTTGAAACACCGAAACCAAATGAATCAACATGCATGTAGTCCACTTGCTAGTTAAAGTACATATAGCTGTCAGTGCAGAGCACCCAAAATGGAAGACATCTTGTTTTCCAGTGTAACCAAGCCCCAGGTGTGACTAAGCTGGTTAGCAAAATTCTCCAGGTTTCCCTGCTTTGTCTTAGAGGAGTATCTCAAGAGATGGTTAGGGCTGTTTCTTCTTAGCATAGTAAAGAAATAATACTATAAGTTTTGTAGCTCAGGTTGTCATTGTAGGCAAAAGTATTTACTAAGTCACATATCACAGGGGAACATGTAACAGCAAGGATTTTGTAGGTTTATATTCATGACCTTTTGTCTAACCAGTCCCTGGAGAAAAGGAAAGGAAAAACTAAAGCCAGTCAGATACCATGGAATCTAGCAAGTACGTGCCATGAGCTGGCATGCCAGAGAGAAGACATGAACTCCATCCAGCTCAGCATCGTATTGAGTGAGGTTCAGTTCAGGACATAAAATAAAATGAAAAGCCCAAACTAATTAGACTGTAATGAGCAGTTCATATGCCTGATGTTATTTCATCACGTGTTGTAGTAGGTGCTGTATCCTCAAAATGAGTGACTTCAAGCAAGTCATCAGCTTCTACTGTCTTCAAGCATGCTAATCAGAAAGAAAGGGGTCTTTTATGACATGCTTAAGAAAGCAAGATTGATTGGAGCTTCTCGATCATAGCAGCACCAGTGGGGATGGCGTTATCGCTGTTAAATTTTACTGTGTTTTTGGAAAGCACGGGGTGTCCTAATGAGATAGGGTAAAGGAAAGGGGTTCACTAGTACAAAATTTGCTAAAGTTGATATGTCACCCAACAAGGAATATTTAGAATCTGGATCGGAGACTCACATGTGGCTTCATAGGTACCACTGTGGTTTCACTAGCCTCTGTATTTCCCAGTTCAGCAAGCACGGTAATGTTTAGGGCATTTCCAATTCTGGGCATAGGGGAAGTTTAACCGTATCATTTAATATGTGATTGAAAAACAGAACAAAATCCCAATTTCCATACATTCTCAGACTGATTTCCAGTACCCCATATCCTAAAGAGGATACAAATAAAAGACACTATAGAACCACAGTTTTATTTTGTGTCAAGAGCTCAAGTACCTATTTATTTACTCTGTATTTCCCATACCTACTGTTCACAACAGCTTTGTCAACTGGATTTGGAAGGGTTTGGTCAAGGAAGGTACTGGCAGACCTTGATACAAGGGGATGCGCTTCTTTCCATTTTTTTATCTTTATCTCATTTATCTGTACCCTGGGCAGTGTGCCAGTTTTCTCTGTGTTTTCGACCCCTACTTGAGAGAACTGTCCCTCAGTGGCTCATCTTTGTGGCCTAGTCAATGGGGTAGCCACTTAGCGCTCTTTCCAGTCCTGAGCTTGCCTTGCCCTCATCTTGTCAACACATTTATAGTTTATGTAACCAACTGTGTGAACGAAGCTTGGGGGAAAAATCTGCCATGGTTTCTGTTTTTCTGCTTGGACTATGAGTTCTCTACCTTAGAAGCTGTCTTCTCAGGACTGTGAGTTCCTTTTGAAAATCTCCTGATGAGAAAATACTCAAAGAAGAAGGGGGCTCTTGAAGGAATAAGGCTCTGCAGGAAGTTCTGCACAGTGCATGCCTCTCACCTCACTGGTGGAGAAAAAGGAAGCAGCAGTGTAAGCCCCTTCCAAACTGGTGACTCTCAGTCACTGGAAGGTCCTTGCTCCTCTAACCCTTTACAGATCTCCACAGATTGCATTTCTATATCACACTTAACAGCATACTTTTGATAAAACACAAACTACATTGCTTTAGCAGAATCTCTTTTTCAAAGTCAGAAAATAAAAGTCTTATGTAAGAAAAAAAAGACTACGAATTCTGAGGTGTGTTGTGGTTAGGGAACAAAGGAACCTTATCACTTCATTTTCCCTCCTATTAGCTAGTAGAAAACTTAAACCAACCCAAGAGGCAACTGTCTAATACTGAACAGTTACTTCCTCACATGGTGGGGGACTTCTCTCAGTGATTTGGTAGGTAAAAAAAATTTCTTGCCCTCATGGTTCTGGGCTTTCAGAAGCAACTTATCCACAACTGTGTAAAACAGCCATGGTTTGGCCATTAACAGCTAAAGGTGGTTTTAGACACAAAAACCATACTTGCCTTTACTGTAGTTACTTATGTTTGAAAATATGATTGCAGGTAGTACTCATCACTTACTGATGCTGTATCTGTTTCAAAAATTATCTCTCCCACACACAAATAATTTCATATATCAGTAGTACTCAGCAGAGGGCCAGCATACCAAATAGCCCAGTTTGTAAACAATGGCAATATATACACTTCTATTTCAATACGGAGAGTTAATCAGCCAACCCTGGCTCTAGCAATCAATTGTTCTATTAGGTTTCTGGCCAGGACTTTCTGGCCTAGCCTCGTGGCTCAGATTTTCAGACCCATAGTTCCATAGTCCCACTGAAACACACAGACACTTGTATTAGTTGTACACTGATTGACCTGGGGCCCAGGCATATAATTTGCTAGCTCTTGCTCTTAAACTAACCCATGACTCTTATCTTGTTTAACCATGTGGCTGGGTACCTTTTCTCAAAGCAGCATTTCAACTTTCCTCTGCATCTGCTGGCATCTTATTGGGGTGTCTCCATGGCTTCTCTGTGGCATTTCTGCTCTGTTCTTCCTGTTCCCAAAGTTTTCTTAGTCTGGTAGTCCCGCCCATACTTCTTGTCTGCCTTCAGCCAATCAGCACTTTTATTAATCCAGTAAGTGGGACAATTATTTCTAATGTAACAACATAATTTCACTACAATCAATTGTTGGATTCCACCTTAAAAATAAGGCTAATAAACACCAAAATCAGTGTTGTTTTTTTTTTTTTGGAGGGGGGCAGGGAAAGGGTGAAGGGAAGGAATCAGAGACAGTTTTTTTTCTATATAACAGCTCTAGCTATGTTTCTGTAGACCAGACTGGCCTAGAACTCACAAAGATCTGCCACCTGCCTCTGCCTCTCAAGTACTGGAATGAAGGCATGTGCCACCATGCCCTGCTCCTGTGCAGTTTCTTAGCTCAGTGTTTTTTTCTGCATTCTTTCCACTGCCTTGTCTCATACTCCGCCTGAATTTGTTTTAACAAGCATGTAAGTACATAAATATTGCACATGTTAATGGAGTAGCATGTGTGCATTGTGTGATGTTGAAGTGAAGTCATTGGGTTAAATATTTCTGCTCCCTCAAATATTTGTCATATCTTTATAATTAAAACTTTCAAATGTATTTATTTTGCCTTTTGAAACATATAAAAAATATTTTTGTTATCACAGTCACCTACTGTCACACATCTCTTTGTAACTTCTATTGACTAACTTATCTCTGCCATCATCACTCCTATTTACTATGCCCAAAAATTCATGAAGTTAATATATTAAAAAAATCAATTGGCAGTAAGGGACCATACTCACAGCATTTCCCCCTGGAGTTTGAAGATCCAATGAAGACTAGAACCATTGTAGATAAAATTTAATCCTCACAGGAGCTAAGGAATTTGGTAGCCCTGTTCTATTCCATCTGACTGAAGATTATGTTCCAGGCAGCTAATGCTTCCCTAGCAAAACTCTAGAGACACCAGATTTAAACAACAAAAATATGTTTCTTTGTAGCTCTAGAGGCTGATAGTCCAAGACTAAGGTACAACAGAGTTGGCTTTCCATGAGGTCTTTTTGTGGCTTGCAAAAGGCCTTACTTCTTCTTGTGTTCTTACATATCATTCCTCTCAATCTGTACTGTCTGTGTTCTAATCTTGTTTTATAAGAACACCAGTAAGAATGCACTGGGGCACACCCAAATGACCTAGACTTACTTTATTGCCTCTTTAAAGATTCTATCTCACATTCTAAGGTACTGGGACTTAGGATTTCACATATCAATTTTGAAAAGATGCAAAATTGGCTTTGTTAACCTGTCCCTTCCCCTCCTGAACTTGACCTTAAGGAGAGTTCACTCATCCAGTATCTGCACTGGAAAAGGTCCTCCGTAAC
Source organism: Phyllotis vaccarum (assembly GCA_033318265.1). Lineage (NCBI taxonomy): Eukaryota > Metazoa > Chordata > Mammalia > Rodentia > Cricetidae > Phyllotis > Phyllotis vaccarum. The sequence continues at coordinate 40,938,783 of JARWLC010000002.1, read as the reverse complement.
TCTACCCAAACTCTTACAGGAGCTCATGGAATGTTCATATTGCACTATGGTGCTCAGAACAGTCAAATCTCTTATAGTAACTTTCAAATACGTCTTTTTTAAAAATAGGGAGTGGCTACTGGTTAAAAAGAATGAAGTTCCAGTTTCTACAGCTTCAAATGTCAGCCAAACAAAACAAAGCAAAGCGGTATTCCCGTTACCTTTCAAAGCACATCACAAACTGAGCCGTCCCCACAACTGTCACCACCCTACAGTCAGGCTGCACCTCAGTCTCCTGCCCTCCCCAAGTGTCTTCATTACCATCTAAACCCACCTGACACTTTTTATATTATTCTGCCTTTATTGAGTGGCAGTGGGGGGCTACATACAAAGAGGCTGCTGAAAGTTGGTGAGTAGTACTCACATACAAATCTCCAACCCAGAGCTGTTAGAAATTATGTTTATGATTCAATAAATGGGATTTTTGACTATTGCCCAAACTGTGCCCCAGCATGACCTGGGTGAACTAATCCTGCTAAGGGTACTATTTTTGGATGTCATAAATCTAAGCTTCTGGCTATTTCTAGTCATTAAACATCCCACAGAACTTTTCATAACACTAAGGGGTTTTAATCCCCAGCTTCTGGCCAAATTCCAACTGGAATAATTATGTTCTGCTCACTGTACCTAAATTCTCATATGAGAGCATGGGGGACAGTTTTATTGTATCTTCTTCACAATTAAGATACAGTCCATTGAGTATGCTTTGTAGATTTTAACACGGTAGAATGCAAGTTTATATAATTCTGTAAGTTGCATTTCCAGTCAAACTCAATTCAGCCATTACTTTTCTTCGGGGTCTTCAAAATAATTTGTGAGCTAACATAAAGTCAATCAGCTCTAATTGTTATGCCATCTTAAATCACAGGGATCGGAACCCAGGAGTTTCCCCTAAGAATCTCTTTTCTAACAGCAGGCAAATAGAAGGTCGCTGCCTGAATTTCATTATTGCTCACATGGTTGTTTGGGAATTCAGTTTCAACTCAGAAACACACAAAATGTTACAGGCAACTTGAATTCATTAGCTCCTTTTGATTATATGGGAAGTTAAGAAGAATGAAACCCTGGTCTTGCAGGACATCATACCCTCATGACTGAAGTTTCCAGTTTATAGTTGTAGAGGGAAAAAGAATATCGATTTTTCAAAGGTCTAACCACCTAATATTCAAAAGATAAACAAAATAATCTCTCACTGAGGAGTTCCTAAAGCCTGAAAGGCCTTTAAATGGGCCACGAATAACAGCTGCTCTCACCAGAGAAGGGATCTGGCAGGCATCTAGTCTCAGGGTCAGAGCTGGAATGGAGAAACAGAAATGCTAGCACCAGATGAGGCAAGAGTGGAGAGCACAGGACAGTGTTGGAGACTCCAACTGCCCCCAGTTTCAGCTTCCCAAATAAAAAAGACCTGACTTTCCCCACAGAACACACATAAAGGGGACAGTACTTTGCTTTGACAGCCATTCAAATAACCAGTGCCTTTTAGTCAGGACATAGAAAAGGTTCTTGGTGAAATGGTTTCAAGGTCTCTGATTGGTGTTCATCTTCAGATATGGAGGTTCAAGTGTCCTGCAGATAAGCTAGGGGAGGTCTGCACCCACATCATCCAGTCAGTGTGGAGGAGCCAAACCAGGGAGAGACAAAACTTAAAGGTTTCTTTTAATAAAGTTTCTGTCAAGAGTACTGGATTTCTGCTGCACTTAAGGTAGCCTGTAATCCCCGCACCTGAGAAGTGGAAGCCAGAGGATTTGAAGTTCAATACAGTCCTGGGTTATGTACTAAGACCTTGACTCAGACAAAGAGAAAGAGTACAGGATTCATAAACCCCACGTGCCTTCCTCCTACAGCTTTGCAGCCATGAGAACAACTTCGCAACTTCAAAATTCAGCTTCTTCTCATGTTTTCTTTTCCTTACAATTGGGTTTAATGTTATAAAAATAACATCTTTGGATGACTAAGTAGAACTCAAAGCTGAATGGATCTTCAAGGGCTAAGCAGATTTTTCTCCTGGCCACTAAGGCAATAAATAACTAATCTCATCAAATTAAGATGTAATCAAGATTTTATCTGAACTAAGAAAGCTTAGGAAAATAGACACAAAGCTTTAATAAAATAATATGTATTTGGCGCTTTGTTGTTCTTCTGCTTTCAAGAATATTCAGTTTTTCTCATGAGAAAATAACAAATGAGAATACTACAAAAATGTATTTGGTTTAAGCCTACCAGTTACATTCTTATTTAAGCAGTTCCCACTCTTCCCCTCTTCAAATTTTGAAAAACTGTCTTTAAAACTGCTACATATCCAGAAGGGTTGGCAGAATTGGGACTAGAATAGAATAAGATATGATTTGTAAAAACTATCTTCATATATATGAATAAGGTATGCTTCTCCCTCTCTAACTTACTCTATAAAATGGCTCTTACGGCAGTTGTTAACACCATCCTGTGAATATGAAGCAATGTGCTATCTCTCTGAGTAATATTTGCATTTTGGATCTCATTTCTAATTGTGGAATGAAATAATCTGTTCCAGATAAAAGAATTTTAAGTTTAAGCCCAGAAATTATTTTTGAGCTCTTTTTGATCACCTTTTTTTTTTTCGTAGCTTAAAAGGAAGACTCACAGCATAGTAGTTTTTCTTAAGAGAATACCCCCTCCCTGCCAATTTTGCTGTATAAAACTGCATTGTTTTACATTATGTATGCTAATCAGTGCACTTGGAGGCTGTAGAGAGCTGGAGGACTTAAAAGTTTATCTAATCCAATACTCTCATCCAGAGTTCTTCATATAATAAAATCTAGGCTGTCTTGTAATGAATCTTTGATACAAACGACTCAGTGTTTTCTTATGGCCTTTGTCTCATGAACCTCCAACACTGATAAAAGAAATTGTAGTAGGTGTGTGCCTGTACATTTGGATGCTAGTCCAAAATGCAGGCTTTGATGTGAGGCTGTGAGATTATCTACCATGGATTATGCTGTTTTCTTAAGAAAGAAAATGGCTGTGCTTTGTGTAATTCATACTCTAGTCATTTCTCCTCATTGGCTAAAGGAAATATGTGAATGACCACACGCTGGTGTCTGAAATGAAATTTAGAGTTTGTAAAAGACAGAAGTCCATGGTTCTTCAAAAACATAGTAATTTGGGTTTTATCGGCCCATTTTTCCAACAAGGAATTAATCAACCAAACAGACACAGACCTATATTACAATGAAACTGTTTAACTATCATTAACTCACTACTCAAAAAATCAGCTGTAACATATTATCAAGTTATCAAGAAATTATTAAAATCATCTAGTACACATGTTTACTAGATTCTCTTTTTGATTACTAAAGATTATGTGGAGCTGTTGATGGTTGTAAGAATAAATAAACCAAAAAGAGGTATGGGGTTCATTCTCACTAGTAACAGACACCATTAGAGACCCTGGCTTGATCTGAAAGGCTTCACATTCCAAATCCAGAGATCACAAGTTATTCATGATATGACAAATTATATTTTAATGGACGCATATGATATCATCTCATATTGTCGTGTAGAGCTATGACATCACCTCAATGTAATTAACTCATAAAAGCATGCATATTCTCTTACTACTTTTGTTAACAGGCTATTAGATCCTACAGCCAGACAAAGAGGAAGGATATATAATCTACATATCCCATATCCCTTATAATATAATAGAAATGAACTTAACATATTAATCATTCTTAATAATATTAGGTAACAGAGTATTCAGGACCTAGAATGAAAGAATATAGAGAATAAAGTATAAGTAAGAGGTTCAGAATGGTGACACGTCTATAAGCCCAGCATTCGGGAGGCTGAGGCAAAAGAACCAGCTGTTCAAGATTGCATTCATTTACATATCGAGTTCAAGGCCAGAATATGCTTTGTGAGACTCTGTATCAAATAAATAAATAAATAAATACTCAAGAACAAGTTTGACAAGTTTGATATGAGATGGTTTTATGCTGCAAATATCCTTTATTGCCACAGGTTAATAAAGAAGCTGTTTTGGCCTATTGTGAAGCAGCTTAGAGGCAGGTGCAGGCAGGAAATCCAAAGAGAGATACAGAGGAAGGGCAGAGTCAGACAGCTGCTGGGAGAACAAGTTGTAATGGAACACAGAGAATACCATTAAGCCATGTAACAAGACATATATTAATAAAAGTTGGTTGAGTTAAGATATAAGAGCTAGCTAACAAGAAGCTTGGGCCATAGGCCAAATAGCTTGTAATTAGCATAGCCTCTGAGTATTTATTTTATACGTGGCTAAGAGACCCAGGGTGGAAGAGATTTTTCCAGATTCCAGGCCTGGGTGGGACAGAAAAACTTCAGGCTACAAATGGCCCCCAATCTGAAATACCAAATTCATCTAGTGTTTCCCTTAAATAAACACTTATGATGGATATAAGATTAATTCAATGTTCAGACCCCAGAAATAACACCAAAAATAATTAATATATAATTTCTTAAGGGCTACTTGAGAGATTAATTTATATAAACACTATCTATTAATATACTTCACCCCTTCACTAGAGTTTAATGGACAATAAAAATATGGCTAAAATTATAGCCAAGAGAATCTGACGTGTGAATATGCAAGCTACTCTGGCTAAAGATAGTTGCAATGCCATCGAAATGATGTGCTTGGTTTTTCAGAAGCATCAGCACAAGGCATTTGCAAATGTGCCAAATTCTCCAAAACTTTTTGCAAGGAAAATGTTTGAGGATCGAAATAGAAAGCTATTCTGTAAACTCAAAGCAGCCTTGCAAGTAATTACATGCCCACTTCTCAGGGTGATAAATGACACTAGCTCATGCTTTTTCTACTGTTTCTATGACTTATGTGAAGATTATAGGTAATCTTTCCATTGATACTAGTAATGTTTGCCTCAGGGTCATAAATGTCAGTCTGAAATAAAAGGACTGAGTATGAACTAGAGCCAAAACAGGTGGTTAGGGAATGTAGCTGTTAAACTATTAGGCCGAAAAAACAAGGGGTCTGAGGAGGCTGGGTAGAGAATCAATGAAATCGGTGAAGAACATTCCACTGGTAGTGCAGCTGTGAGAAATAAGACTCAACTCTGATCAAAATTGCAATTGACAACCTGAAGACAAATGGAGGGCCAGAGACAGACAGCTCCTTGAGCAGGCTTGGCACCCACAAGTTTAGTCAGAGCAGTGTGCAAGGGAAATAAAATGCAGATGGGGATGAAGGCAGCCAACACATGGGAAGAGAGGAGACTGATCGTCAAGCTTGTCAGGTGAATGTCAATGCATGCATACAATGTATGAGGCCTGGTCAGTTGTAGATATTCAGAAACGGTCTCTGAAAGCGAATGAGATTCAGTGTTCCTAAGCATGGGTGTGACTTTGTTTCATAGCCACACGGCCCATGTATCTTTGACCTTTCTCCCTAGATGAACTGCAGTCTCTTGGAGACTATTCTCTAGCACAGGGAAGCTAGCCTAAAGGCCCCTGTGGCCACGTGCTCTTTCATAGCACATTGCTTCTACCAACCTCCCAGGCAAAGATTTGAAAAGTCATCCAAATATTAATTTTCACTAGTTCTCATGCAGTTCACAGTTAAGGGATAAAGCATCTTTCCCTTGTTACAACTTCTACTTTGGTTTAAAGCAAAGTTGTCTAGCTTTTGGTTAATAAGCCATATCCACTATGCCCGTATATCAAGGCAAAATTGCTCCTGACTGCTCAAGAGATTATTTTTCCTTTTTAAAGTTTAGAAGCTTTATAGAGTTTTGCGTGTGTGTGTGTGTGTGTGTGTGTGTGTGTGTGTGTGTGTATCAAGTCCAATCTCCCTCCCTTATAGAGAGCACTGCTAAAACAATCTTGATCACTCAGGCTCAATCTTGCTGTTCTTCGTGGTTAAGCTCTTTCTAAAAAGTTCTTTTACAATGTATGTTAACAAACGTTTCCATTTGTCATGTCTTTACTTCTTAGCTGAATCCTTACAGCATTTCATTGATGACAGTGTTACAGATGTGTAGAGGAGGTTACTTCCTTGCTCAACCTTCTCTTCTACAAGTTAAACTACCCATCCCCATCTCATTTAAATTACAATAGAATGCCCCTACTTTTAACATACAGCCATAATTTTCTACAATGTGCTTAATTAAGAGTGGTACCCAGACACAATATTCTGAAGCTATCTGAGCAAAGAACTGATTCCCTCAAATTGAACTCTGACATCACACATGCAGTTATGGATTTGTGTGTGGGTGTGTGCACATGCACACGTGGTGGTAAGGAAATAAAGCATAATTTTTAAATGTAAATAAACAGAAAAATAGAATCAAGACAAGCTCAAGAATATCCCAGGACAGGAAAAGACCCTACGAGCAAGGACATAAAGACTTTCTTAATACACTGGTGGCAAAAAAGGAAGAAAGGAAAAGAGAGAGAGGAGAGGGGAGGAGAGGGGAGGAGGGGAGGGGAGGGGGGGAGGGTGGAGGGGAGGGAAGGAGGGGGGAGGGGAGGGAAGGAGGGGAGGGAAGGAGAGGAGGGGAGGAGAGGGGAGGGAAGGAGGGGAGGGGAGGAGAGGAGAGGAGAGGAGAGGAGAGGAGAGGAGAGGAGAGGAGAGGAGAGGAGAGGAGAGGAGAGGAGAGGAGAGGAGAGGAGAGGAGAGGAGAGGAGAGGGAATGGAAAAACACACAATACAGAATAATCAACACAAGGGAAGCTGGCATCATATTAGAAATGGAAACAGGTTAAATCAATTATAACCTCCAGATCTTAAACTTAACTTAAACAATGACCATCCTATATGTAACAGTAATACATAAATGAGCATTGTTTTAGGGTAGGCTAACATGCAATGGCCCCTGCCTGGGACATCTGCGTATAAAGTGTTTCCAGAGGAGCTGTAAATGTATATCGCTTAGGATGTGTATTATTGTGGAGATGAAACCGTGGAAATTAATAAAAATAAGAGAAATAAAAATAGGGGCGATGTCAAGAAGCAGCACCAGCCACATAGAAAACTAGTACTAAACTGTCAGCAGAGGTGATGGGATCAGGTAGCTGGCAGGGTGTGAGGGATCACAGGTACTTGCTGCTGCAGAGTCTACAAATGAAGCTCAATATCCCAAACACAGTGCAGTTAACCACACTGGCACGCACTTTCTAGAGGACAGGGGGGTCCAGCGTATCACTTCTGCTTCCCATGAGAAAAGTCTGTTTGTGCTGGCAAGAGCTTATTAAAGTAACAAAACACTGGAAAAATTCAGAGAGGCATTTGCCTTGCTTCAGAACTAAGCATCCCTCCAGGGAAACAAGAGCAAGTGATATTGAAAGAGAGAGAGAGAGAGAGAGAGAGAGAGAGAGAGAGAGAGAGAGAGAGAGAGAGAGAGAGAGAGAGAGAGAGAGATTGGAGACTCCTAAAGGACAGGCAAGTAAGTGGTAAGAGAACTGCAGTCATGAGGCTGGAAGGCAGAGATTGGATCTCACAAGCTGATGGGCAGTGTTAGCAACAAGGCAGGATCCAGAAACTAGAGTTTGGGAGTCTAGACAGACTCTAAAGCCTAGATTCTAGAACAGAGGGGAGAGTGGGGAGACAGAAATTGGCAATATGTTTCAGGGTTAAAAGAGCAGCAAGGGACTAATTGCTTAGTGTGAGGCACAGAGTAGAGATGCTAGACATCTGCCTAGAATCTGAGTGGTCTCCGGGATATGGAGATGCTTGACCCTGAAGGATCTGCTGCTGTGGGAAAATGGGGTGGGTGTGAGGTGTGTAGAAATAACTCTGGTAGAATTTTATTGAGGTGAGAGAGTATTGGTTGAGGAGAAGGGAAGAAAAAGGAAAAAAAAAAAAAAAAAAAAAAAAAACAGCGAGGTCCAGACCCAGGGCGTTTCTGTCATTGTTTCTTAGTAATGGAAATAAAAACATCTATAAACAAAAGAGGCAGTGGAAAGAAGAGTCACTGGTGAAATTATGGGATTCCCCACATCCCAGGAGAGAGGAGGAACTGGAAAAGGGGCTGTTTTGGACAAGAAATTATTTAAAGTTGAAGCTTCTCAGAAGAGGTCATGGCAGGGAGGATGCCAGTCTGAAGCCCTGTGTTTCTGTCCCGTTTCTGCTGCAGCCACCTTGCAAACCCTAACAAGTTTCCTTTCTGGGCCTCCATCAGCTCTTCCTAGTGAACAACTGGTCAGCAAGGAGTAAACCACAGACGTGTGAAATGGAAGAAAAATCCTCAAAATGGAAGATTTCAGACACTTCAATATGCATTGTAAGCCAGCAAGCCACATAATCCAGAGGTAGCATCATATGTGAGTCATATGGGAATCAGCTGAGGTACTGAAGAACACAGGGGCCAGATCTGCTGTAAAGCTAATTTTACATTCTGGCTCTGCCTTTTGTAAGTGTGGGATTTGGACAAACTACTCAATCCTGTGCATGTGTCCCCTCATCTGTTAGATGGGAGTGATGGTTGTCTTGAGATTTTCATAAGAAGAAAGAGATTAATGGGAAAAGTCAATAGATGACACACGCATGACATGTGATACTTTGCCCAGCCAACCCATGTGTCAAATTAGTTCATCATAATTGAAATAAATAAAAACCGAGTCGAGAGCAAACTTTAGAAAAACTCTCAGTGGGTTCCAACCACTAGCGCTTCATAATTTTCCCTTATAGGGCCATTATCTTCAAGGGAAAGTAGAGAAAGCAATGAAATGGAAGGGAATCTCAATGAGAGGAAGTTGAGTGTTGCTCTGGAGCAGGTAAGTGTCTGCCTGAAGAAATGAGAAGAAAAAGAAGGCAAGGCCATGTGATGGTGAGCACCTAGGAGGTGACCTTGAGAGATCAAAGCTTAGGGAGTGAAATTCCTGAATTCAAAACTGAGGATTTGAAGTGAGAGGCTTAGCAAATGTGGTCAGAAAAAAAAAAAAAAAAAAAAAAAGATGGTTTGAAGAACCCAAAGGGGTCACAGAGAAAAGTTAAAGGAAGGAAAGGGGGAGAGTCTGCAGGCTAAGCCAGTCTCTGAAATGACCGGAAGCACGATTTCCTCACAAAGAAGGAACTTCAGAAGTCAAAGAGGGATGTTTTCATTAGACAATGTTTTTTTATGATTTTGCCACCTGTATGTACTATTAGTTTAAGCAAAAACCTTTTATAAAGGTAAAAACGGCATGAAACTCCGAGACTTCTTACTTTAGCACCGTTCATACGAAAGTTGAAAGAATATAGAGAAGGTTCCAGTGGCTGCTGTACAAGGGTGGCATGCAGAATTGCATGCTATAGAATATTCTTTTAAGATACAAAGAAGATGGAAGATGATTTGTGAGGAAGGAGAGACCAGAGGAGGGAAGAGAAGAAGAGGGTATGAGCAGCAATATACACACACCTGTGTGGAATGCTGAAAGTGCTTTTATATACTGATTAGCAATAATATAGTAAAAAACACACATACAAAAGGAGGCATTAGAAAGTCAGCAGCCCAGAGGAGTGGCTTGGCCTCTTAAGTTCTACTGCAAGGCAGGATAAGTCATGTCCTCAGAGACTGGGTTGCTTGTCTAGTTTCTCTTACTTGTGTGGAGAGCTATTCCACTCAGACATCAGTGATGAGAGAAAAATGCCATAGAGCTTAAGGGTTGAGAATTACCATCTGAGCTTAGAAGCAATCACTCAACTATCATAGCTTCAGAACACTTGCCATTCACCCTGATCTTATTCCATCCCCAGCATGAGACCCCGTGAAAAAGATGCCATGATTATGTCCATTTTGCAAACAAACCAGATCACATACACAACATCAGTTATCTACTGTCCCAAGCCATGCAACGGCAGCAGAGTTGACACCTCGGTATCCATGCTTGTCACTTTGTGGATAATTTTCAAAGTGAGGATGAACTGCCAGAAAAATGGCCTTATGTCTTCCAGTCACATGTAAATATGTTAATTCACTTTTTTACTAGTTTATTTCATGTATCAGCCCATTTTTTTCCTGAATTATTATTATTCTTACATTAGCTTGTTCTAGAAATCTTCCAGAAGCATGTGTTTGGAGTTACACTGCAGAAAAATTAAAATACGATGGAAACTTCAAATATGGATCAAAAGTTTCACAAAATGTCAGTTTCTTGAGCAGAGTGAATATGAGAAAGCTTAGCAATAAAGTCGTAAAAATGTAACTGTTGCTTGGTAGCACCATTAAATATGTATACTGTGGGCTTTCTGACAATTGTATTAATCCCTTTACAAAGCCTTCAGATGTCCCATCACAGAAGCATGGATGCTGTTTTGATCTATTTATTACTCTTAAGTGTTCAGAGAACTGTCCCTATTTTCTAATTAACACTTTTAGAGATAAAAAGACATGTATTAAATCAATCTGAATGATGGTTGTTTGTGAATCCCACAAGATAAGGCAATTTGCATGTTCACTTTGTACTTACAAACTAAATCTGCCCATCTCCAAAGCAGTCCCTTCCAATGTAAACCTTTTGTGAGTATTTGTAACTTGAAAGAAAGTTTGGCCTACTAAGAAGCAGTACCAATTATCTAAAGGGCTTCATTACTGAATATGATTAAGATACAATGATATTAGACATTTTTACGTTGTTTGCTGAGAATTTGAGGAAGCAACTTTTAAAATACCCAGAATTACAGATTATTACCTTTTAATGGGAGAATAAATAGCATAACTCATTTCTCCCGGCAGTTTGCCTTTCAAAAGCAGTCAGTTGCCACTCACTTGGGGTAAAGTCGCTTTGATATGAATTAAATTGCTGGCTGATGAAATGCACCTTTCAGCGACCTGTTTGAGTTGTGGCTGATGCTATAGCTCGCTCTGTGATGGGAATTCCAGCTCTAGCGTTCAGGCACACTGGTGATTCATTATTGGATTTCAGTCCGGATGAGTCAGCACTGTATGATGTTTATGGACCGTCAAGAACAATGGCGCTTCTCTCATAATTCAGAAACCTTTGTTGCCGATACAGGCTATTGTTTCCACATGGTTATGGTGTGGTGTGTTCACACTTGGGCCTCTCATCAGATAAAATTTCCTTGCTCTCCCAAGATCTGTCTTCATTAGACTTTACGTGACCAATCAGCTTTGAAACCACTTATAAAAGCCCAGTCTTCAGAACACGAGAATGGGTCCTTTATCTTTCTAAACAGTTCAACCTGGGCTTTCCCTTTGCCAAGGGAGTCAAGAAACCAGAAATATATCGTGTTGGCTAGTGAAAACGATTTTTTTCCTCCTTTCTCCCTTAGGAAAATAAAAAGCAATATCGCCTGTTCATTAATCTCTTTTGAGCTGCTCCATTAGTGAAAAGAACTGAAGAAAGCCTTCAACACAGGGGTGAGATAGTTGTAATGAGAGACTGACTTGTTGGAGGAAGGCAGAGGCTTTTTCTTTATCCAGCAGCTGTTTACTGGCCTTTCACTGCATAGCAGGTCCTGCTGTAGATGGGACAGCTAGTGTTAGTAGAACTATAAGCAAGATAGTCTTGTCTCTGTGGTGCTACTTCTAGAAAAGCAGGTGCCTGTAAGATAATGCATACATGAAGTAATGTCACATCGCAATTGCTCTAGGTCCTGGATATGTCCACCAAGACTGAAGCACCATAACTTCAGAAAAGCAAGCCCATTAAGAACTACCTATTCCACGTCCCATTTGGGACCCATTTAATAAGCACTTCCCTTTGCAGTATATCCTTCATAAACCAACTCTTCCTGGGCCCCAGGCACAGTTTCCAGCCACAAATTCAACTTAGTCACCACAGCAATCTATCTTCTGAGTCAAAATTGAAATTACCAGAAAGTATATATTTGCCAAATATTCCAGGTACGTGACTGATGCCTTGTCTACAGAGAAAGCACGTACATCTCCAGAGACCTTATCTGTCACTGTTATTGGGTGACAAAATCATACCGTTTCATTATTATGTAAGTGTTGGGATGAAGCCACATAGGAACAAATAAACATATTAAAAATTAAATCCTAAAGCAATGGCTTTCAGCCTGAGCTTTTGTTCCTCCTGTGAAACACATGGCAACTGATATTCACACGTGGGACACAGTTCTGTAAATGTTTAAGGCTTTACACAATCCCCAGGAAGTTAGCTCTACCCCCATCTCCTTCACTCAAAAATAGCATGGGAGCAGCAGCCAAGGAGAAAAAAAATCAGGACAGGGAGAACCTTGAATCCTCTGTCCTGACTTGTTGTTAAATAAGTCACTTGAAAATAATTATTAACCACAAATTATTTGTGTAACATCTCCCAAAGGATCATGGATGTGCCACAATGGCGGGTCCGGAACAACTCACCCACAGACTAAATTCTCTTCTAGTGAAAGAGTCATATGTGCTCTGAATGTATAGAAACTTGTTATATTGTAAATTAGCGGTAACTACACCAACCCGTGTTGTACCACAGAACTTAATTTGCTTCATTACTACAGTTTTTTCCTCCTGGGTTTCTCTTTTTTTCATAACACAGAGATGGTAAAATCAAGGAAGGCTGACTCTCTCTAAAGTGGGCCCTCCCTTTCCTGTGTAGAGTCTTTCAAATATCCACTGACAAGGTGATGATATGTGGAAGTAGGTTGCCTCAGGTCCAATGTTCTTGCCCTAGCTGTGAGCACTCACTTCAATGGAAAGCTTTGCGGTCCCTGCCAGCCCCTCTGGTCCACAGATGTCTCAGGACACAGCCCCACCCTTGCTGAGGCACAGCCGTGGGATTTACAAAGGGTCAACACAGCAGACTTGTTACCAAACTTATGGTGGACGTCAATAAAAGGTACAGAGCTTGCTGACTTCAGAAAAAAAAAAAAAAAAAAAAAAAACAACACATTTTAATGTATGAAATCTTCAAAAACTTTTAAAGAGATATCTTTAGTTATGATTTAGGTGGGACATTTTGTTCCTTCTGTGAATGGGGCCTTTGCATATATCGGTGTAAATGTGGTTTTACATATCCTGTCTAACCATAAGTCCTTCTGAAAATGTAAACTAAAAGCACACTTTCCTTCTCATTAAATTCCATTATGCCAAAAAATAAAAAATAAAAAAATAAAGATCTAAGTAGAAATGTAATAGGATCTAAGCATAGCTATCCAGGGCTGCCTTGTAAACAAGTATGACCTGAGAGCAGAGAGGGCCTGCCTCTGTACTGCCTGGCCAGGCAGCTGCTGGGTAAAGGTAGACCTGTACATAAAGGCAAGTGCTTAGACAAAATAATATGATTGAAAAGCCTTATGGATTTTTAAAATAATAGTAATTGTTATTATGAAACTGGAAACATATTCAGTAGAAAGAAGACTCATTATGTATCAGATCTATGCAACAATGCTCCTTGTTGGGCCATAGCAAATAACTGATAAGATTTTTGTTTGGAATTTCTATGATACTAAGGAAACTAAAGGCATATTTTTAAAATTCAACAAGAGAAAGAGAAGTATAACAAAGGACAGTGAAAAGGGACCCAAATCAACACATTGGAAAAAGCAAAAACCCTAGAAAAAAGCAGAAGTAAGAAAAGAGAATTGAAAAAAAAAAAAGGAAAGAGAAGGAGAGGCTAAAAGAAGAATAGAATAAGATATAAAAGTTTAATCTACTCAGACACGGCAACGGCACATTCAGAGTGGATCTGCAGAAAGTTAGAAAGCACAGGTGTCTTTTTAATTGTGATACATTGGGAAAATTCACACTGTTAAATGAGCCTCTGATTCTCACTTCTACCTGCATGATACAGAAACACACTGTTAGTATGCTGAGCTAAAATCCAAAAGATGCCAAAATCAGTGCGTGCAGATAAAAGAGCTACAAGATTCTGCTGTCTTACGTTCCTTTAGAGCTGAAGCTAAGAGAGAATTTGGACACTCCTATTTCTATTTTATATGGCATTCGCAGGATGCATATGCTCAGAGTGAATCATTTTGAGATGGTGTGTGTGTGTGTGTGTGTGTGTGTGTGTGTGTGTGTGTGTGTGTAGCATGTCGGAGATGTCAGGGGACAGCCTCGGGTGTGGGTCTTTTCCTCTTTCTCCCCTTTTGGAGCAGGGCTCACTTTGTTCTCTCACTGCTGAGTAACAGCTAGCTGTCCCACGAGGTCCCAGGGATTCTCCTTCTCCCTTTTCAGTGACTACAGATGGGCACGCCTGGCTTTACAAAGGTTCTGGGTAGGTGAACATGGGCCCTCATATTTTGCAGCAAGTACTTTACTTATTGAGCCATCTCCACAGGCCACTATTATTTTTATGTCATAAATATTCCTAAGCTGTAGGAAATAATCATTGCTATTTTTTCAAAGATAAATCATCTAAAGGTTAAATACTCAAGCCTGGTGAATGATCCCAGGGATTGGACGTGAGCAAAATGTCAAAAAAAAAAAAAAAATCAAAAACTTGAAAGGGGGACCTAATTTTCACAATATATAGGGTCTAGGTTTTTAAAGGACAGCCTAGGAAGGTGAAGAAGATGCAGAACTTAAAAGATGCCTCACTACTGCACAATGTAGATAAGTTAGTCTACATTCTAGATTAACTATTTCAAGGGCATTTGCTTTATGATATTACTGTCTACAGAAGGACTTGTTGTCTCTGAAAGTGTGGGAAAGCAAAGTCATCCTGCTGATAGCAAACTTCTTTTGTTTCCAACCATTCCCACTATCAGTGATTTTGTCCTTGGGGACAACTTTGCATCTCAGAATAGTGGTTTGTGCTGACCACATGGTTCAACATTAAGATGTGAAAGATCATCTAACACACACATTGATTTGGAATTTCTACAGGTGCTGATTATTTATTTCTTTGTTTCTCCACTCATCAATCTACAAATGGAGAAATATTTTTTTAAAAAAATGTATTAAAGATTTGCTTGTCTGTACTCCATTATAAAACAGTTCTTGCCCACATTTAAAGACTTATTTAAAGCAAATTTAAATATAAACAGATTCAGATGCACGTGCAACATAATGAAAGAAAGAAAAGGAAGGAAATGTTACATAATTTCCTTTCTACTTTTTTTGTGCACATCCCCACATCTGACTTGCACGGCTTGGGGGTTACTGTGATTTAGACAGATATTCTCTTATCAGTGCCCTAGACTGAAGACAAATGATGCTCTGTTTGTAATAACTGAGAGATGTGTGTCAATGTTTATTCCTGATTAACCACAGTTACTAACATAGCAATATGTTTGCTGATCGCTCTGTCAGGAGTGAGGCCCAAATTCCCAAAGGAAGCACAGAATCAAAACAGAAGTGGTTCCTACTGCCCTGTTGGACCTGGCCTGAGCTTCAGGAGCAGGAGGAAGGTTTTACTTCCTTTAACTGGGGAGTCTTTAGCATCTTTTTGTACTATGGACCTTTCCCCTAGATCTTAAATGCATCTGTAAATATGCAATTTGCCAAAGTTTTCATTACTCCTCTTCACTAAATAACAACAAATATGAGGGTTGGTTCAGTTTCTTGGGAAGAATTGTCCTTCTTTCCTTTGGCTTATGTAACTCAGGTCATTATCTCCCCTGGACAAAAACATAAAGCACTGGAGTGGTAATGTGACCTCACTGCTCCTTCTAAATCTCTGCCATTTTTGGTCTTTACAGCTCAAATCGTGGGCACTGCCTCTTTGTGTCCTACAAAGGGCAGAATAAGACAGCTGGAAGTGTGGATCTACTTCTACGGCTTCTCCAGCTCTACTGAGATTTAACCAGACACCCTCCACAATTACACAATGCCTTTTGTCCTTGCTTAGAAAACCCTTACTATTCCAGTGTGTCCTGTTCTCTTTTTAAATGTGAATGCAAATCACAGCCCCAGGATGGACTTAGTGTGTCCCTGTGAATCAAGAAGCTGCTTTTCTGAAGGGTGTCAGCGCATTGGCATCCCAGGTACTTCCCTGTGGAGAGTTTCAGGTCTGGCTACATTCAGGACCTATCCTAAAGCTGCCTGTAAGCATCCTGTCTCTCTAACTGCTGCAGGAACGAAATGCTGATATTAACTGTAATTCTTCCAGTGTTTCCTAGCTGTAATAATAGGATTTTAGGCAAGCTTGACTGGCATTTTTAGATCTCCTGAATTGACAAGTGTCAGATAAATGAGGAAGTCACTGAGCAGTGCAAGCATTGATCTGTCATCAATAGAGCTGCAGATCAGATGGCAACACGAACATTTTTAGCCCGGCTCTTCTCTTCCTCTGCTCAAATGCACCAAATGAAGCGCCCATTTGCTGACTAGAAATTCACAGTTGAGGTCGGCCGATGATGCAGTGCGAAGAGGCCTGTTCTGTTCCTCTGCTGGCGGGTGAGCCATGCCAACCTTCACCTATAAATAGCTACATACTCAGTTATGGGATATTAAGAAACAAAGTTCAGTCACAATTCATTAATAACATGCACCCATGTGGGTGGGGGGGAGAATCAGAACCTCAAAAACAACAATAGAATCTACACAGCTCACTGCCAGAATATAACATAAAATAAAACACTTCTATAAAGGCAAATTATAATCAATTAGGCTAGACCGTAACAAAAATACACTAATCTTTAAAGAGTGGTATTATTTCTCTACCTCACCATAAAAGCTAAGGAAATATGAGCTAACATGAGCAAACAGAACAAAAACTGAAGCCAGAGAAGGTACAGTAGCCACTTTCTTGAAAACAAAACGATCTTCATGTTGCTGCCATTTGTCTGGATTCTTCCTCCGGGCAAGCTGGACAGCTGCACTGGTAGGTGTTTTAGTCATGGGTTGTAAGCCCCACCTGGCTAGATTTGTTTAGCAGACAGCTGGCAGAATTAAATAAAAAGAATGAAACACACAATGCTTCCCCCAAAGGAAAAAAAAAAAAAAAAACCCAAACCAAAAACGGCTGAGAGAATACTTTTTAGATGTTTTAGCCTTTTGGAGGTTTATGGACGTCTCCTGTCTTTTCCTAGCGTGAATTCGCATTCTGAGTGTGAGTGTATCTATTTCGTGGATATTTTCTCTCTATTATAAAATGTACATAACTGAACATAACCACTGAGTGTCTTAAATGACTTTTATTATTTTATTTTTTGCTTTTAGAAACACCAATTTCAAGTTTACAAGTTCTTGAGAATGACATCAGTTTTAAATTACCTTTTTTTATTTCTGCATTTCCTTTGCTATATTTTAAAGCCAATAAAATAGATTTTCTTCATCTGGAATGTTCTTTCTCACTTAAAGATAAGGAGTCTAAATTGTGGGAATGGCATCCCTCGGCATCTGTTTCTCTCACAGACCTATCAAATATCTAATTTTTGGCGTGACTGCTGCTCCGACAGGGGAAGACATAAACCAGCTTTGTGGTTACATGTTTCACTTTTAATCTCTTGGAATAAAACTCAGCACTAAAATGTCCCTTTGCATGGGACAATTTGAGAGGTTTTTGTTTGTTTTTGCTTTTTTTTTTTTTTTTTTTTTTTTCCAAACCTCCAAGCAGAGGAGGCTTAGCACACATTTTATGCAACAGCCATGAGGCACATCTACCTTCAGGAGAGCTGTGTTCTTCCCTGAATCCGGAGCTACAGACAAAAGAAGTGCGTAGTCAGTGACAGGAACATAGCAGGGAAGAGCCTAAATGCAGAGCAAGGAGCAGCTCACTCAATAATCACTTCGTATTTTGTGTCTCTCTATAAATGCAACAAGACTCAGTGAGGCTTTTGGAGGACCACCATGGGTTCACTGCTCAGCACTGGGGGATCCAGGCTTTTCATTAAATACAGTAAATAGAAAATGGAAGGTTCAAAAAAAAAAAAAAAAAAAAAAAAACTCAAAACAGTTTGGATACAATCCTGTTTGGAAGAAGTCCATGAAAATTGATTCCAACTGCTTGTAAATGAGCAAGGGGAGGGGCATGCTTATTTTAAAGACAGTGCCGCATGGCACACGGGAAGCATTTATACAGTAGCTCCACTACCACCTATGAGATGACAGTGGATGGCCAGTCCAAAAGTACCTCAAGTCTATCTGCATAGTCCGTAGAAAGAGACTGCATTTTAAGGACCAGGCCAGAAAAATACTCTTTAACTCATTACCTAGTCCTTGCTTTCCAGAGCAAAAGCCTGTGTTGGCCCCTGTCCACCCAGCCTATACATCTCACTATGCAATGTAGACTTTACGGAGCCAGGCATGATCTGTTCATTGCAGAGGCTGTTTCTCTCTAAGCACTCATATCAATAGCATACATTTCAAATAGAAGGAAAGCCCACATAAGCTTAATCCCCAAACTCCAAGTAAACCAAGCTCGGTCTCAGGAGATGTTGCTGGTATAAAGCAAAAGGGAGTATTCCTGTACCTATTACCACGTGGTTAGCAAAGAGGGGGGGGTCAGCTGATCCAAGACCAGGAAAACAAGCATGGTGTGAAGTGAGGTCACTGCAGGTTTCTATCTGACCCCAAAAGATAGCTCAATCTTTCTGTCTTCTAACAGCTATTATATATAATTAGACACACTCACATCTCTAGCCAGATCATTACAGGACTGCACATTTTTCATATATCAGTGGCTTGGTAGAATTAAAAGCTATAAAATCCTTTTGAGGGTGCCACAAGGCTTTTTTTTTTTTTTTTTTTTTTTTTTGTCCTTATAGAGATTTCCTCTGCCCACCCACTCACCACGAAAAAGAATTCCTTGTGAGTGTACATTGTGATTCTGGACTGATTTGCGCACGTTCCATACAAATACACTGAGTCCATAGACAACATCTTGGCTGAAAGAAGCACATTCTTTTGACTTTATTTGGATACTTTGTTGAAGGGCCTTTTAACTGTACACTGACCTTCAATTTTTAACAGCATAAGCAACCACCAAGCATTATTTATTTGGGGGTAAAAATCATTATCATTTCTCTCTGTTTTTGCAAACAGAAGCTATTACTGGAGATGATGTAGACTACATCAAAAAGCAAATATTTCACAAAGACTAAGGAATCTCAATGGTAATCCATTGAAGGCTTTGGGAAGACCTTTGAAATGGGGGCTAACATACAGCTGTGGGGATGTTGTAGTAATACTTACATCACTTCAGATTTTATCATCATATCTCATAGTATGGGTGGTATTATTTGTTAAGTGAAAAAAAGACTATATAGTCTTAGCAAGATTTCTTTTCTTTTTTTTTTTTTATTACTACAGCTAAATTTATAGCATAATAGAAATTTTCTTCCCCAGCTAGAGTTTCAAGTCAGGAATTTTACTAATCCATCAGGTGTGTTTTTCTCCATTTAAAGGACCACAGAGGCTTCGGACTGTATATTTACCCTGGGATCACCTTCCTGATGGTGAAATGTAACCAGCTCTTCTGTGGAATGGAGCAATCAGTGGGTGTCGGTAACACTGTGCTGCGAAGTGTAGAGAGGGAAATGAAGTCAGCTCATCCAAAGGAAACTACAGGGGGATTTGAGATCAGCAGAATGCAATTATCCAAGTTGGAACTGTTCCCAAACACCAAGGAGAACTCTAAAGGTGGGTGAACTGAATATCGCTTCTCCTCCATTATGGGACAAGCGAGTACATCTCTCATAAGACTGGTGCTGATTCTATTTATTTATCTTCACTTTACAAATATTACTAGCCAAGTTCTGACTGTTGCCATAGGAACTGGAATACGTAGACCATTTGATCAGGATTGGAGGCATCACGCCTACTGATAGTGCCCTATCGTCTTTACTTATCAAGAAAGTGAAAGACATTTTTATAGCCTCCCTAAAAACACAATGCATGTGTCTACTAGGGTTTACCCAAAGAGTCTCTACCTCTACACCTCTGTGTGAGGCATGAGGAAATTCTGAGAAATCAAAGACAGAAATATGGACTTGAATTCTGACATGACTGTAAAGTGCCCACACCTGATCTACTATCTCTGCATGTATATCCATCTCCCTATCACTCATGTGCACACAGAGATACTTCTCTTCCCAACCTCTTTCTCATTTGTTTGCTCACCAAGATGTAAACCACTACAACATGATAGACTAAAATATTTACATCTCAAGTCCCTGAGGAGAGGAGGGCTATCCAGAAGCAATTCAAACATCAGACTGTGAAATAATGTCAACAAGCAAATAAACTCTACAATGCTAAAATTTGCAAGTTTTTATCAAAGCCATTAGAGGTGCCTTGACTAATTGTCTCAGGTTTCTATTGCTTGATAGACACTATAACCAAAAGCAAGCTTGGAAGAAAAGGTTTATTTTGCTTACAGCTGCATCCCAAGGTGATGGGAACGCAGGGCAGGAGCCTAGAGGCCCGAACTGAAAACTGAAGCAGAGGCTGAGGGAGCTTACTAACTTGCTCCCCTTGGCTTGCTCAGCCTTCTCTCTCTCTCTCTCTCTCTCCCTCTCTCTCTCTCTCTCTCTCTCTCTCTCTCTCTCTCTCTCTCTCTCTCTCTCTTCCCTCTCCTCTCTCTCTCTCTTCCCTCTCTCCTCTCTCAACATAAGCTTTAAAAGCTCAAAGAAAGACATATGTAAGTTATCCTCGATAAATACTTCCTAAGGATTTGCAATCTAAATTCCTTTTTTATTATTTAAGATTGTTTTCCATACAAGAAATTTTGATCCTGTTTTACCCTCCCCAACCCCAGTTCTCCCATCCCTATCCACCCAACTTCATACCTCACCTTTCTTTAAAAAAAAAAAAATTAATGAAAATCGAAACAAACAAACAGAAAAAAATATGACAAAAATGCCAGAACACAAAGCCCACAAAAATTACCATGGAGTCTTTTTGCATCAGCCAACTCCTCCTGGGTATGGGGCTTGCCCTGGAATGTGGCTGATATAAGCAGTGACTTCGATGAAGAAAACAGTTTGCCCCTTTGCCCAGAAGATATCATTTGCAAATAGCGTCTTGGTAAGGAGTGGAATCCCATGTTCACTTCCTCCTCTCGGTGATGGGACCCTGTCCGGTTTGATTCTGTAGGTCCTGTGCATGCTGCCACAATCTTCATGAGCTCGTAAGTGCATCCTTCCTGCTGTGTCTGGGAACTGTGTTCTCTTGGTCATCTGTCACCTCTGCCTCTTACAGTCTTTCTGCTTCCTCTTCTGTGAAGCTCCCTGAGCCTTGACAGGAAGGGTGTCATGAAGACATCCCATTTATAACTGAGTATCAGCCTGCTTTTCTATACAACCAAGGGTGACCTGCCCAAAGGTGGATTGAGTTCATTCATATCAGTTATTGTTGAGGAGAATGCCACGCAAGCTCGGCTAAAGCCCATCTGAAGGAAGCAGTTCTTCCATTGAGAGTCCTCTTCCAAGCTCTGACAAGATTTGTATCGAGCTGAAAAAAACTAACCAGCATAGTATATAATAGTGATGATAAAAATGAAAGTCTCTTGAATTCCAAAAGTGAAAAGGCTGAAACATCGTTCTATAAGCTAAGAAATACTCCGGGTCATGGTTTGTGAGAATGTGGAACTTTCAAGATATTCTAAGAAGCTACATAGTCAAAATACGTTAAGCTGTGTTTCAGCTACTTTGTGTATCATTGTGACAGAAGAAACTTAGAGGAGAAAGAATTTCTCTTGGTTCACAGCTTCAGAGGCTTACAGTCCACAGCGATGACAGACGATAACGGGAGTAGCTCTGAATGGCAGTGGGAACAGGAAGCAGCAATGATGGCTCACCAGGAAGCAGAGATGAGACCAAAGAAGGGCCGAGCTAAGCTTTCAGGTCTGTTCCCAGTCACCTTCCTCTGCCAACCGGGCTCACTCACCAAAATTTCACAGCCTCCTAATACAGCAGCTCCAGCTGGAAACTAAGCATCCAAACACATCGGCAGAGGGTGGGGCACATGACATTTCACCGTCTCTATAGTTTTATAAAGACAAAGCCTAATTCTTATGCCTCCACTTAATACAGTGAACAACGAGAAACTGTCCTGAAGAAAGGCTCAAATCCAGTGGCCAAGATTTTTGTCCCTTGGGACATGGGGCGTTACATAAATGTAACTAGCAGACCAACACTTAACTATGCTATGACACAGCTTTATTAGAGAGCACCAAGTACCCTTCAAAAACTGCATATACTGTATACATGTGAATTCTTTAGACATCTATTTACCCAATAAACTAATGTTTGTTGAGCACCTACTATGTACCAGACTTATTGTAGATGCTGAGAATATAATTAGGAGCAACAAAAGGTCCCTGCTCTTATATTGTTTGTATTTTTAGAAGATTAAATAATGTATGACAGACCAGTCAATGGAATAACTCTTGTCGTAACAAATGAGAAAAAATGCTCCCTTGAGAATTTGAAGTAATTAATAGCATGCACAGAAACTATAGGTATATCACCAGAACATGAGTCCACAAATACACATATGGAATTAGAAAGGAAAAGCTAGAAAAATATTAAAATTCTAATATATGCATATGAAATGTTTTTATTGTTAGCAGTTCAAAGTCCATAAAACATATAAACTAGTTGCATTGCTGATGTATGAATTTGAAATATTAATGGACAGTACCAGAGTAGAGGGATCAATTTACATAGAGTACAAATGCAATTATGCAGCCAACCAGCAGTCCCCTTTTGGAAGATTTTATCGTCTCAAGTCAAGTAACGTCCTCCAAAGTGATTTAAATTATTTAAAATAAAGCATTATTTTCAAAAAAAAATAAAAAGGCAATGGGCTTGGGTGAAAACCAACTGCTATGTGATGATGAAAACAGGAAGGGTGTAATGGTACAAACCAATGGAGCTGATGAGATCCGAGGCAGAACTCAGTGGAAATGGATGCCAAAAGGGAACCCATGAACATTTCAGGGTATAGCCCAAAGAATAACAAAAGAAAAAAAAATCACTCACCCCTAAAACATTAAGAATCTCTATCGCCTTAAAGTAAAATTAAAATTTCTCATCATTGGGCTGGGAGATAGCTCAGTGTGTAGCCTCATAAAGCTGGGTATGATAGTGTGTGCAGGCAAGAGGGGAGGCAGAACAAGAGAATCCCTGGAAGTCTGTGGGCAGCTACTAGAGTGTAGCAAAGAGATTCACTCTTTAGAAATTGAGGGCTGACACTAGAGGGTGTTTTCTGACTTCTACACCTGCGTGCACAGAAATGCAAATACAAACACACACAAAATCATCCCCATACAAAAATAAATAGATTGATTCATTAATTTAATTTAACATTTTTAAAACTTCACATAGTAGACAATTTTTCTGTAGGGGAAACACAGATCTAGTAGAATGTGAGCACATGCTCAATCCACTTGAAAGTGTCACCTGACAGCCATATGACTTAGTGGTAGCAGTGATTTTTTTTCTGGGTTATGGATTCAAGATTATTTATGTTTGAGCCTCAATACGTCTGCTTTCTTAAAATTTTTCTAATGACAGTATGATACTTTAAAATTTAATTATTAAAAATGTGAATTATTTGTATTAAAACTGCTGTCTCTTTGCTCATTAGAATTATTATAAAGGAGAACTTAATAGCCAGCGTCTTTAAGTACAACCACATTACATCTGCTCAGGTGGGAGTACCATCAACAGCACCAAGTTGTTGGCCCAAGTCCATATTGATCCCACTAGACCATCACCATGGCAAGGACCTTCAATAATGCCTTTGGGATTCATGCCATGCCCCTTGAAGACAAACAAATCATTGGAAATCTTAGCCTGAAAGAGTCACCCCTCAACAAAATACAGTCACATTCATCCATTCAGTCACTTCCGATTAGAGCCCCACACATGGAGTGAAGTCTTCAGAGAGCATTTCCACAGAGATGGAAAGGGAAACTTTTTCTTAACTAAACTCAACAAGTGTTTGGGCATTCTGCACACAGGCTAGCATTCTGGGCATACCCCACCAGAGCTAACTCCATTAGCTGGCAACAATGCACAGAGCCTGAGTCAGTCAGAGGCTGGGAGGGAATCTAAGACATCTCCTCCATCACCCTGCCTTCAGGCAATTTTCCAAGCAGATGGGTGTTCACTTTGTTCATAAAGCTCACCACTGATGCCAAAGAGGAAAAAAAAAAGGGTATTTATATGCATTAGCATTATGTTTTCTAACCGTAATATTGGCCACCTCTTACCATCTATAGCAGTTCTGAATGCACTTGGATTGAGAGTTATACTCACTGATGTCAGGGAATATAATTAAATAAAAATATTCTGCAGATATACTATGATAGTTCTAAAAGCTTTTGAGAAAAGATTCACAGAGTGGTATCAACAATAGTTTAAGACAGAAACTGAAGTAGTAGTGATGTCTAGAACTCAGGCCAGAGCTACCTGTTCCAAATTTACAACCTCCGTCACAAATAGTTCAAGAGAATATAAATCAGTTATCACAGCTTTATGTTTTATGAGTAGTGGAAAATATCTGCTCTCTGCCCCTACTAGACTTGTCATTTTTCTGTATGAAATAAATCCAATTAATTGTTTACCATTTGTATAGGGAAGCAGAATCATAAGGTATACAAGTCAGACTTCATAAAAAATTTCAGAAACTACTGTCATATAACTCCCTTCTTTTCAAAGTCTTTTGTGTCAGTCTTTGAAACTTAAGCTGGTTAAAAGTTGAGCTGGTGGCATTCACTGATGGCCAGGTATGGACCACAACGCTTAGTGGCTGCTAATGATTTTCCTTGTTGTTTGGCCCGCCCAGAATATCCTTGACCTACTCTTGGGCTTGGCAATCAATATTTATCCTCAGCATTTCTGGTGATTTCTGGTGGAGAACAATGCTATCTTCAGGTGGACACAGTAAAGAACTTATAAAGAAAGAAAGAAAAAAGAGAGAAAGAAGCAAAGAAAGAGAGGAAGGAAGAAAGAAAGAAAGAGAGAGAGAAGGAAAGAAAACAAAACCATGGTTGGCCCATTTGGCCAGAAGCACAATCAGTCTTATAGATATGACAAGACAGGTCTGTCAGAAACCTGCTCTGCAGACAACTTTCAGGCAAACTAGAGATAATAATGCCTCCAGCATCAATCCACATGTCATACAGCTGTTCTTGTATTAAATTTTCTTTGGATTTACTGCCAAAGAAGTTGGAGATAGAGAGACCTGTTTCTTTAGCAAATCCTCTTCTCAAAAGTTTCTGGGGGTGGGTCTGGAATCCAGACATTATCCTAGAGTGACTTTATCCCTGGTCTTACTGAAGGAAACTTGGTGTGAGATGTGAGTCACTCTTAAGACTTTTTGATGAGATTTATTGTCCTTGGTACATAAAGTTAGTGAAAATAGTCCAAGTTGGATATGAATTTCATGAGCATAAATAGCCAAAACGGTTATGGGAAACATCTCTTTACATGAGTTATCTTGTTTCTGCTGTGAGAAGGAGGAAGTAGAAAGTGATTCCTCCAATGATCTAGATACAAACATTGCAGCCGTATCCTGCCACCTGAAACTCTAAAGCTAGTATCTGTTTATTCACAGCTGATGAAGGAGTTCTAGAACATCCCTAAAGTAGTTCAAGTCCAGGAAGCCCTGACTGTGGGAGGTTCCAAATGGCAGTTTAGAGTGAGCCAGAATAGGGAAACGGGAGGCTGAGAGGTATAGTATTTAGTCCCCTAGAAAGTCAAAACAAGATAGCATGTATTTCTAGGAGTTTTCAGCAAAAGTTAAGATATGGTTGCACATCATCTTGGGAAAAGTGGTCCTCAGATCTGTCAGTGCCTGAATTGTCATGCAGAGACCCTGTGGGACAAAACAGAAGGAAGACTGGCCTTAGTTCACTGCATGGCAAGATCTGAGGAAGGAGGAAAGTACATGGTCTGTGGACAGCAGAAGGCAGACAAGATGGATGACCTCTCATCCCAGACTGGACAGGCAATGCAAACCAGAAGCAAGGAACCAGTTCAGTGGAAACAGGAACTGAAAGGGGACCACAGCTGGAAGTTCAGAAGAAAAGAGGCTGAGACCTGCTCACAAAAGTTCCCGAGCCCATACTGTGGCAGGCAGTGCAATCAATAGCCCTCATTCCTAATTATCAAACCCTTTCTAGGCAGCTGTTGCTTCACAAAGTAGGGTGAAACTAGATCATGTAACTAGCCTTTCCACAGAGAACTATAACTACAGACCTTGGAAAATGCTGTTGCTTCTAACCAGTTTCTTCCATTAAATACAGTCTTGGGGAAGCACGTGGTGTCTTGCAAACTCTGACACACCATATTAAGGGAGCCACAGTTCTTTCTTAGAACCCAGAATTTCCCATGAGTGCATATCACAGCCATAAATAAACATATACATGTATCTGTTCTCTCAGAAACATTTATGTGGTTATATATTCTATATTTAATAAAATCAGCCTGGAATATCGCAGAACAGAATCACCCACAGTTAAGCCATGAGGGTCAGAGAGTGGTAACTCACTTTTAATCTTAGTGTCCTTGGGAATATGCTCAGAAAATCAAAAAGAAATGCATGCGCTGTGCAATAGAAACATTAAACAAATATAAGATGTTATTTTTGATCGTTTTGTACAGGTGGAAATGAGTGAAATGGTAGTGTTATGAGCCATTAATAAGTGGCTGGTTTTTAAGCTGAAGGTTTCAATTTCTGGTGGTGTATAATACATAAAGATGAATAATAAATAAGAAAAAGGTAAAAATTATATTATGTTATATTGCTCTAGAATGAATTTTCTTTAGGCGTTTAGAGGAAGACAATAAATTCTTGGCCATTATGTTGAAATAGTGACACAAATTGACATCACCTCCTGTGATGATTTGGGGGCCACAGATTATTTTTACTATGAAGCCTTTCTTTCTCTTGTTGGTCTTTCAAGTTCACAGTATCTCTTTCTAGGGACTCTGAGTTTTCTTTCTGTCCCTGGAACCATGGCCAGGGTGGAATCTTGGGAATCTGGGAGGAGGGGAGTGTTTGTTCTAAATGGGAGAAAAGTGGCCTTTCCAGATACTCTAGATAAATAATAAGCAATACAGTAAACAAACAGTCGTTTTAAGAAGGAGTTTCTTGGAGCAATACACTTCTTGAATGTGCTGCTATGGAAACCAAGCTCCTAATAACATTTCCATCAGTCATTATAGGACAGGCAAGATGGCTCAGTGGGTAAAGTCACTTACAGCCCAGGCCTGGGAACCTGAGTTCAATGCCTGGAATCACATAAAGGTAGAAGGATATAGCCAACAGGACAAAGCTGTCCTCTGACCTCCACATATGTGCCCTGGCACTCATACCTCCCATAACAATTAATTAATTACATTATTTTAAAGCATATCATATAGAGCTTTCTCAGTTGCAAGTATTTCTATCCGTGAAGCATTTAGGGTGCTGTACCAATTAAAAAATGTTAATGTATTTAGCTAGAGTTGTTCCTAAAGGTTACTATAAGGAACACTTAAACCAGCTTAAGTGGTACTTCCTAATGCACTCATAAACCAGCAGTTTTCATGAAGGAAGTTTTTTTAAGGACCTAAAGGCATGATATCTTAGGATTGTATTGCTGTGAAGAGACACCATGACCATGACAATTCTTATAAAGGAAAACGTTTCATTGGGGTGGCTTATAATTTCAGCAGTTTAGTACATTATCATCACAGCAGGAAGCCTGGTGTCACACAGGCAGCCATGGTGCTGGAGAGAAGCTGGGAATTCTCTATCTGGATCTACATACAGTAGTAAGAGTCAGAGACACTGGGCCTGGCTTGAGCATCTGAAATCTCAAAGCCCATCCCCAGTGATGCACTTCCTGCAACAAGGCCACACCTCCTAAAAGTGCCCCTCCCAATGGGCCTAGGGCACCATTTTCCTTCAAACCACACACATAGGGAAGACATTTGTTTTCCTCTTTTACAAATGGGGAAATTGAAGTTCACAGAAGTTAAATGATGTGTCTTTCTGCAGTCAAGCTACTAATACTATTCCTAATAGTAATCTAAAATGCTTACCCTATATCACTCCCTTTGGCCTTGAGTGGCCTCCATCCAACAACTCCATCTCCTCCCAGGATATCACATCCACCTAGAAATCAGTTGGGCATGAAGCATACTGAGAAAACACATCAAGAGTCTCATGTTTGTAGATTCAATTCTCTTGAAGGCTTGTGATTTAAAAAAAAAAAAAAAAAAAAGTGCTATCCAATTTTTCCCACACATGCCACTTCTTGCTAGCCTATCACTGAGGCCTGTGCAGTGTGACCAATAATCATATCACCATTGTAATGAGTGGCAAATCCTATGTAATTTACACATTAAAGGAGGCTGAGATGCATGGAAAAACCCAGCCCCCACTTATTTAATGAAATTAAAGCTCTTAGCCAAATACTGGTACTGAAAAGAGATGTTTGGGAAGGCTATTCCACTCCTCCCTCTGAAGAAAAGGGTGAACACTCTTTATTCATGATCCCGCCTCTACCTAAATCACTTTCACAAAGGAGTCTCTAAACCATGGGGCTCTGTCTGGGGCTCGATTATACTTAGCCTAGCAGAGGCCAGGCAAGACTTAGGCATTCTGACTACTTGTTTTCAATGACAATTGGAGGGAAAACAAAGCAGGAAAGATGATCTGTGACTTGACAGACAATACAAAAACTGCCCTGCCTCCTCTTCCACATGGCCCCAAAGAAGGTTCTGAACATACCTGAATTAGCAATTATTTAAAGGGCACTCTCATTGACTGTGGTGACCGAGCATTATTGTGAAGCACAAGCAGGTGATTTAGCATTTGCAACATTCACAATGACCTTAATCTCTAGAATGATCCATTGGTCTTATCTTTGGTATAAAAAGGTGGATCCCTCTTGCCTTGGTGTGGTGCAAAGTTTTTGTGAATCTCCCGTGGCTTTGAAATTATCCCCTAATATCATGATAAAATGAAATTTAGAAGGGGAGGAAAACCCCACAACTGAATTTCAGTGTGTTAAAGTAAAGAATCTTTTAATAAGGAAAGTTTCATATAAGATGCTCACATTTCATTCATAAAAGGTAAATATGCAAATGTGTTGTGTTGTATCTGGGTCTAACATTTCAAGGTCTGAACCTTTGCAGAGGAATGGCACCAGCATATGAAAAATCACGAAGGGTCTTTCCTCCTGACATAAACAACTACCCAAAGGCAAACACTATTTTTAAAAAGATAATCAACAGTGTTCATGCATATACCCACATCGGCACCCATGACCCGGTCCAAAGTCCTGCTGAGAAAAGACCTCTGCCTTCCCTATTCTGGTAACTCTTGCACAGTCTAGACACTGATTGCTGCAGTTTCACTTTCTACCACTGACCCTCATTCCTGCTTTGTTCACAGGCCACATCTTTTTTTTCTTCCCCAGTCAAATAAAACTCTTTTCTATTTGGAAAAATTCTTTACCTGCATCATCCTCAAGATTCTCACACAGGTAGGTTCATTCTTATCTGAGAAAATTCTTGTGGGTTCTAAACAAGTTCAAACACGTTAAAATATGTTTGCATTTCACATTAGAATTCAACTGTCCTGCTTGTTTTGTTTGTTTGTTTATTTTTGCTGTTTGTTTGGGTTTGGTACTGTTGATGTAGGTAGGCCATTCCATAATAGCAATCTCTGGGCAAGTGGTTCTAAGTTGTGCAAGAAATCAGGTTGACCAAGTCATGAGAAGCAAGCCAAAAAGCAGCATTCTACCATTATTTGCTTCAGTTCCTACCTCCAGGTTTGTGCTTTGAGTTCCTAACCTGACTTCCCTCCAAGACGGACTGTTTGTTATCTATGCATCTAAGATAAAATAAACCTTTGCTCCCTAAAATGCTTTTCATCTCAGGTTTTTATCACAGCAATAGAAACCCTAAAAAGAGAAATTGGTACCAGGCCTTGGAGTATTGCTGCCACAAATCTTACCATGTATTTGGGGAAATACTGCAAAAGATTTTGTAAGTTTGGGCTGGAAAAGTCTTTGAGTGCTCAGGGCTCAGCAGGCTGATATTGTGGGAGCTTAGAAGGTAGCAGAGAGCAAAGTGAATGGTGCAGGTCTGGTTTAGAAAGTTTCAGAAAGAAGAAAACACTCTGCCGGGACTGTTTGAGTGATGTTTTGAATTAAAGACATGTGGTTCTGGTCATCGGTGGCTGAAGAATCAGCTGTGATTAACAGTCCATCCTTGCCACTGAAGTGAAATCTGTGCTTTTTTGGGACAATTGATGCCAGTTATCTGGAACTGAGAAATCATCTGTGATTAAGAAGAGACCAGCGTGGTTGGGCTTAAATCTTCCTGGGATTATTTCCTCGGGGTCAACACACAGAAGCTGTGGTCCAGAGGGAATCAAGGTTGATTCGTATGCTATCAGTCAAACTTGTCAAAGTTTAACAATTTCCTAGTAATTACTTGGTTTCAAAGGTAAGAAGGAATTATGGAGAACAGCTGAGATCTGGCACTGTAAGAGGGCAGGAAAATCCACTGGTAAAGATGTGGGTGGACTCAGTTGCAATGGAATCCATGCGACTGAAGAGTTCATGGAGAAAAACTGAGGCTTGTCACTATGTTATAGGGTCACAATCCCTGAAAAGAGCCCAGAAGAGGCTATTGGTGAAGGTAGGAGCCAGTTGCAGGTCAGCTCTGAAGCAGGGCCAGCTTGATCCTATGAGATCTGTCGTGGATGTTGTGGACGGCAGGGTCAGAGACGTAAAACTGCATGAGTATGCTGGAACCCAGAGGATTGTGAGCCCCAGATGTTTGACACTGAGTTCTATACTGTTAGGCCTCTTCAGGTTTGCTTTATTTCAACTGTTACTGTACCTAGTTAGAGTAAGCAAGTTATTGTCACCATCATCATCAATATTGTTGTATAGGAGCCCACAGTTAAGAGACTCGGATTTTTAGAAATGCTTGAATGTTTTAAAGAGACTTTGGACTTTTAAGTGTTGAAATTTGTAAAGAACATGGAACTTCTAAAAGTTAGAATGTTTTAGAGCATTATTAACATTAACATGCTATCTTGAGGGCAAAAAAGGAAAGGTTATGGTCTAATAGTGATGTGTTTGTGTATAAAAGAAAGCAGGGAGGGGGCAGTTGTCCAGGCTGGTTTTTGTTTGTTTGTTTGTTCGTTTGTTTGTTTGTTTGTTTACGGCTGAGAAGAGGAACCTTAAATGAGAAAATGCCTCCATCAGATTGAGGGGCAGGAATATTTTATATATTATATATATTATATATATTATATATATTATATATATATTATATATATAATTTTGATTAAAGATTAATGTGGATGGACCAATCCCATGGGGAAGAGCATTTCCACCGCTGGGTTTTAGGCCATAGGTTCCATAAGGAAGCAAGCTGGACAGGCCATGAGGGAGAAGCTATAAGGACCAAACCAGAAAGCATCTGTCTCCATGCCTCTACTTCAGTTCCTGCCACCAGGCTCCCGCCTTGAGTTCCTGTCCTGACTTCCCTCAGGGATGAACTGTGACCTGGAAGTATATACTGAAATAAACCCTTTCCTCTCTAAGTTGCCTTTGGTCATGACCAAACCTACAAACCTAAGTAGGCTATTATATAAAATGAAAATATCTGTGTTGCTGTTAGTTAGTTATAATTTATACTTCAAATAAGTATTAGTGATTTCAATTTTGCAATCTTCTTTCCATAAATTAATATCAATAACACTATTCCAGGCCTGAAATACTATTTGGGCCCTTGAGAAACATGTCATAGACATCAGGTTTATCATCCTTAATAGAAGAGCTATTCCTAGTCTCTGTATTCCAGTTGAGGCTAAACATCACTTGTTTAAAAAAGGTATCTCCTGATTATCAGATCCAATATCACTTCACACTCATACTTTCTTTAGCATGACTGTTTTAACACTTCTCATCATCTGAAGTTATCCAGTGTTGTGTGGTCCTATATGTTTCTATCCAAAAGAATGCAAATGCTATAAGATAAAAGATAAATCATTTTCTTTTACATTGTACTCCAGTGTGAAGAACAGTGCCTGGTGTACAACAGAAACTCCATATTACTACTAGATGCATAAGAGAATGAATTTATTCTGTTTAAATCTATTGCAAGATGAAATCAATGTAGTAATACTGCTATACTGATTTGTGTGGGGGGAGGGATGATGTAGCTGAAATGTGTTAATCCCAGTACTCAACATATACACAGGAGCAATGCCTGGTTGTATAGCACAGGAGCAATGGCAAACAGAGCAACCACCTCCAACTCTTGCTTCTTTGAATTACTTTATAATGCCATCATGCACCTCTATGGAATTTCGATTGTCAGAAAAAGAATGCCAACAGAGTGAAAAATGACCCACTCTCACAAGAGGTGGGTGGGAAGCAAAGCCAGAACCTAATTTTACAGAGCCCATTGGATAGAAGCAAACCTTCTCATTGAAAATAATTTTTAGGTATATAAAATCTTGAGCCATCAAAAGTCTATAGTCCTGGGAAGAACTTTAAAAAAAAAAAAATCCAACTTTGGAATGAAAGCTTTTAAGTATAAACTGGAAACCTTGGTACAAACTATAGGACAGATGAATGTGAAGCTCACCCAGGAAGCTTCAGATGAGACACCCATAAGGTTGCCCAACAGGGCTGCAGGAGGAGAAGCAAGAAGCCATTATTAGAGCATACCATGTTAAGAATACACATGCAGCGCTCATTACAGAGTAACCGTCAATCATCTCAGCAAATCACTTTCTCATTTTGAAATCTTAAGCTAAACATCGACTCCTGGTATTGTGATAGACATATTCCTGGGCCAAATGAATCTTATAAAATTGTAAGTTATAATTCTGAGATGCAAAGTAGTTCAACTGAACTGCATAATTCTGACTTAAGTAGCTTGTGTGTAGTGTTAGCTTTAAGAAACTTCATTATATAAGTAAAAAGGATAGTATTACTGTTCTGTAATGAAGAAATAGATACTTTGAGGATTTATATGCCTATTTAGAATTGGTTAAAAAAAAATTATGCTACAGAAACAAAAAGTTACAAATGAAATCAAGTATTTGTTTCTCTTTCAAAATACCCTAATTTTCTAATACCTTTCTGTGACAGTTATTTAATGGTAACTGTGTAATGGTTAATTTTATGTGCAATTTTGACCTAGTTAAGAGTGACTTTGGCTCCAGGTAATGGTGGCACAAGCCTTTAATTGGGAGACAGAGGAAGGCATATCTCCGAGTCTGATGCCTGCCTGCTCCACAGAGTGAGTTCCATCAGCAAGGGCTACA
This sequence comes from Phyllotis vaccarum, assembly GCA_033318265.1. Lineage (NCBI taxonomy): Eukaryota > Metazoa > Chordata > Mammalia > Rodentia > Cricetidae > Phyllotis > Phyllotis vaccarum. The sequence goes on along the minus strand of JARWLC010000002.1, from coordinate 40,905,622 downwards.
ACAGTGGAACTCTGTCTCAAAAAACAAAACAATGAGTTATTTTGGATAACTGATAAGTCATTATTCTTGATATGTCTAAAAACATTTTGTTTTGGAAGAGATAAGCACTTGAGTCTGAGTAAGGAAAATTTGTCATCGCCATTATGAACAGGCATCATCCAAACCACTAGAAGATGACTGAACAAAAAGACAGATGGAGAGAAAAACTAACTCTCTCTCTCTCTCTCTCTCTCTCTCTCTCTCTCTCTCTCTCTCTCTCTCTCTCTCTCTCTCTCTCTCAATCTATCTTCTAATCTTAGAGATCAGAGTTCCTGTTTCTAAGGCCTTCAGGTTCCAGGAATTATACTGGCTGCCCCAGGCCGTTTGTAGGCCTTTATATTTGAACCAAATTACAACCACCAAATTTCTGCTTATAGGCACAGGTCATGGGACTTCTTGACTTCCATAATGATATAAGTCCATTCCTATAGTTGGAAACAGTGTGTGCTCATGCATATGAAGATATATAGATACAGGTGACTTGGTATTGATGTACCCAGATTAGAGATGGAGGTGGATTCTAGAGTCTATAGAAAACATTGGTTAAAACACAGTGTTTAACAGTAGAGGCTGCTACTGTCTGTGCCTGTTTAACATCAAGATGAAATTTCCTTGTGAGAAGGAAAAAAGACATGTTTCATGAGCGTGGACCAAAAGTATCAGACAAAATTTCTTCACATCTAATTGATTATATAGAACTTACCACACGGCCTTATTTAAATTCAGGACTGCTTAGAAATATAGCTTTCCATGTTCCCAAGAAAGAGGAACTTGAAATTTGTCTCAACCACAAATCAAATAACAAAATAAGAAGTAAAGGTTGACCCAGATCTGATACAAGCTTAATATTACTTTCATGAATTTACTTCTGGGGCTCAGAAAATATCTAATACATGGAAGATGCTCATAAATACTTATTATAGAAGAAACACAGATGAAAAATGAAAGATAGCAAGTGCAAAGAAAGGACAAAGAAAAAGAGGGGAAAAGAGAGAAGACAGACAGGAAAAAAAGTGAGTCTTGCTTTTACCTTTATCATTGGTTTATTCAAGGTATGGTAAAGGACAGCCATTAATTCCCATGTTCATGGTGTCTTAAGTGGAGTTACACTATGGGAGGGGGCCACATGTTCACAAATAAAAAACCCTAATGCCAGAAAAGGTCACAATTTTTGAGTTGTTGGCCAGTGGATTCCCATAGACTGTCAAACATGGTGAGCTCATACCATTGTTCTTCATTACACTCCAGAAATTGGTGGTAAAACGTTATTGTTAAAGACGCCACATACTTGTATCATAAAAGATAGAGAAATCAAGTAGGTTTTAATCTGAAAGTTTCATTACTACTATTGAGCTTTTATAATGCCAGGAGGTGCTATGCTCACTAACAGAGAGAAAAAACAAAACAAAACAACTAATCAACAGTCTTACCCATCTGTGAACCCTATGAGCTAGAATAACGACTATTCTAGCAAGATTTGTCAACTGGTGCAATAGTGGCGTGAATTTTATGAAAAGAATCAACTATTCTCTGACTGTAATTAAGGCATACACCTTAAGATGGAAGCCAGGTTTGGCACTGTTATCAAGGCCAAGAAACTTTGGGTAAATAAGTCATAGGCCCTAAAGGGTAATCTACTACTATTATTAGGATCAATGAATGTGGTATTAAAATGACTCCTAATGACTCATTTCCCATAAATTAATGCATTTCTCAAACTTCACTAGAGAAACTTCTTATATTAGATGGCCATTAACACAGAGACCCCATACTGGCCAACTCTCAGAAAATAGGAGATTTCGGAGTGCTCAACCCTAAAGGGAACATATTTATCAAAGTTCCCCCAAGGCTCAGGGAACTTTGGGGTTAGGAGTTGGGGAAGAAAGATTGTAAGAGCCAGAGAAAAGTGTTTTCTGAACACAACAGGAAATTTGCATACACATGCTCACGGTGATTATAACATCATGCACAAGACCTGTGCAAACTCATGACAGACAAAATTTCAGCATGGAGAGGATGAGGTGGGCAGAAAGTCCCACCTCTCACTGAGGAGTTATCTGCATTTGATAGTTTCTGGGAGAGAACAATTCAGTTTTCTTCAAGAGCATGATCCTTGGTAGGTCAACCACATTTCAGGGCAGATACCAAGCCCAAGAGTATTTGGACAACACAAATTGAACTTGATGGTGTGTGTGTGAGAGAGACAGAGAGAGAGAGAGAGAGAGAGAGAGAGAGAGAGAGAGAGAGAGAGAGAGAGAGAGAGAGAGCTGGAGTGGATCTGGGAAAAGTTGGGGGAATAAAATATATTGTATGAAATTCTTAAAAAATTAACAAAGAGCTTTTTTTTTTTTTCTTAAGGAACAAAAGCATAGAAACCAATGTATAGCAGCATTAAATAAATAAAAAGAGGAAAGGAACATGGAAGCCCCATGTGATCATTTCCAGGTTTGCCGTGTGTGTGTGTGTGTGTGTGTGTGTGTGTGTGTGTGTGTGTGTGTGTGTGTGTGTGTGTGTATGTGTGTCTGTCTGTCCGTCTGTGTGTCTGTGTGTCTACGGGTGGGTGAGTATCTCTGTTTGTGTGTGTGTGTAGAGAGAGAGAGAAAGGATGAATTTATAAAATAAAGAGAAAGATAAATCACATGATCCTCAGAGGATATAGAGACAAAGGGAACTCATTTAAAAAGTAAATTTGTGTATATAATTTGCCCTGAGTTCCTTGGCAGAGAAGTGATGTCTAAAGTAAATGATACAGTGAAACTTTTAATAATAAGAGTACTATACTTCTTCCTCACCACACAATTTACAGTAGAATCAAAGGACTATGCTTTTATGCAGCCCTTACAGGAAAAGCAAGGCATTGGCAAGTAGAAATAAATTATCTTCCATTGATTGTCATGGAGAGCCCCAGCTTATTGAACTAATACTTTATTAGTATGCTCTAGCTCAGATGATGATCTTTTATTGTTCTTGTGGTAACTCTTTATTTTAAGTATCTTATCATTATGAATTCATTTTGCATTGATTACAATAGCACTGATCATAAAGAATTAATTTGCCATTACCATGTATGTCATATGCCCTTATATAAGAGTTTGGTTGTAATTCAAAATTAATTAATATGATAAAGTCTGTTGTTTTGCTATTTTGCATTTTTAATGCATCTAAGATATTTTTTAACAGGTGCTCCATAGCAAAAATTTACCTAAAGCCTTCTACTGTGGAGGCCAATCTCATGTAGGAAGAAATGGTAAGCGTGTCCTTTATTTCTTGTTTATGTGTTGGTTTTCATGTCTTGGGACATTTAGGATATACAGGCCCAGAATTCAGGAAAGACAAGTATGAGTCCTGAAAAGCCAGTCACGAGTTTAAGGTCTTCATTCTCTCTTGGTATACACCTGGACTGAATAGCAGAACTGAGGTGGGTTTTTCCCCTTCTTTTCAATCAATACAGTATATGTCTGCTATGACAAACATCAATGTCTAAATTAATCTTAAACATTGCTGAGAAAAATCTATAAGGCTGTTGCCATTGTTCTGTAGGTATACCCCTATGCTTGCCTTTAGGTCCAATGGAATGATTCATCTCTTCATTATCAGGAAACCTGATGCAGAAAAAAAAAATACTCCAACTGAGTAGCATATTGGCGTTGTATAGGACAGCTTTGTCCTAAGGAACAGTCTAGAATATGGAACTGTGTGAGGGGAAGATTCATGTGGAATGCCATTGTGTCAGGTCCTAGCATATAAGTGGCCATCACAGTTACTGAGAAAGCGCAGCAGATCGTATCTACCGGACACAGAATCCCAAAGAAAAATTTTGAACAAGAACTGTGCAAGAAGACCCTAAATAGCCACCACAGATCAGCCAGATGTGTTGATTGAAGAAGTCCATGGTTAGCAGCTGAGTGGAAGAATTCTAGGTAATAGCACCATAATGTCACTTGTGATTTTTACCAAAACAAAAATTAGAATACAAAGAAAAATATTGTCAGCCTAGTCCTTTGCCTTTTACTAAGGCAGCAGGCATGACACTCACAGCTGAGGTACACTCAACAGTGTGTATAAGAATAAGACCAGAGTGCAATGAGCAGGCAAGGCCAGGCCTACTCCGTCCCAGTGCAGCCAGTAATTTCTGAGCTATTACCAGGTGTTTGTTAGGATCCTACTCAACTTTGCCAAAAACGTTTAGAAATATAAAAACTGATTTCTTCTTGCCAACTATGTACCCCATACCATAAACAAAACTCCTCAAGGAAGCTCAATGTCAAGAGCTAAAGATATAATTTAGGTTCCGAATGCTTGCCCAGCAAGCTCAAGGTCCCACTGCAAGCCCTAGCCACTTGAAATAGCCAAACAGGAAAATATCAAAGAAATCTTAGAAGCTATGGTACAAACCCTCCCAGGGAGAGTCTCGCTGAACGATGGTCTGAGGTACTATTATCACTCGTGATAAAATTTAGCATTAGAAATCCCTGGTACAAACAATGAAGATGCTCTGCTCTTTCTGTCTGGAATCAACAAGGTACACAAAAGTCTATTCTTGGCTTCCTAATTACTGATATCTCCTCCTTGAAGAACGTTAATAACTACTGCAGACAGACAGTCCAGCTGCAGAACAGAAAAATCCACAGTCCAGAATCTTCCTGTCCCATCAGGTTGGTTAAGCAAAGGGAAGACTGAAGCAATCAGTCTTTAATACCTTCAATTAGCATATCCCTGATAATAGGTTTCTCAGGGTGTCTTACTGACTGCATCAATGCCACTGAACAGTTCAGTACCTCCCAGTGCCTGTAAGAGGGTGTTCTTTATTTGTACTGTGGGAAGCAATAACAGAGATTTACAGTTCTCCAGTATAACACAGGATTTCCCAGAACACTGACTAACAGAACCAGTCAGAAGCTTATTGATGGGGCTCCACATTGAAATATTTTTATTGCTAGATGGCTGCATAAAAGTAGAAGAAGCAGGAGCAGGTACCAAAAGACACAAAGGCACCGGAAACAGGAAGGTGGTGTGGGGGGAAAAAAATGTGGCTTAAGAAATGTGACCAGAGATTAACTATAAAGATCAGCAAAGGAATTTAGGCATCCAGGAATCCATGATAACAGAGCCTTCTCCTTTTGTTTGCAGGTTTTAATAGCCACAAATGTCTCTCAGCATTCTCCTCCCTTAGAAAGACAATATCAGAGGGCTGGCACCAATTTCGTAAAATTGCACTAGCAAAAGAGAAACAAAGATATAGAAATATATTTTATACAGAAAAAAAAAAGGAAAACACACATAATGCAAATCCTCTGATTTCCAGTTGCAAGCTGACTAGTTCCCCCCAAATGAGCTCACTGCAAAGATCACTCTGTTCTGTCCCTAGGCACCACTCCCCAACTGGATGCAACAGACACCCACTGGCCAGCTCCTGAACTTCCCTTCTCCAATTAAGCTACACAACCTGTTACCATTCTGCCAATGGACGCTATTTCCTTAGGTTCTGCAGAACTTGCCAAGCGCTCACTCTGTGGAATTCCCAGCAAAGAGCAAGGAACAATTGGGGGAAATTTTTGTTAACATCCTTTCTTTTACGTTTCCATAGCAGAAGGGCATGCGTCAACGTGGAGCAGATGCACTGAGACCAAATGCTCTCTTCCTCATGATTACAGTTGGTTCTACCTGTGGATAGGCAAGCTAATTCCACCGCAAATGTGCAAGAGAGGGTAGTACTAACGTACAATGTGTGGTCCTGGAGGCTTTGTTCCCATATAATAGGGTGCTTCATTTCACAAGAACTGGCACATACAGAACACTAAAACAAACAGCCCTGTGTGTTGGGATCAGGATCTCCCTGTACTGCTTACAGAATGCTCTGGTTCACAGTGATGTTGACAGAAATAGTGTGGCATTTCTTATTCAGAGTTGGAAAGTAATGATTCTTTTCTCCTTAATGTGCTCAGTGACTCTGCACCCTATTGTTTTCTGCCGTTTGAAAACGCCCGAGGATGTCATTATAACTACATGTATCAATATTAAACCTTTGCAAACAGTTGACTAAATGAGCTGCTATTATCTTTGTTTCTGAAAATAGTGTACCTTTTTACTTCATTTATCAGTAACTAGGTGTAGTCAATTGCACTCCAGTATTGATCCTAATATCTATACCCGTCACAGACTACCTTTCCTCAAGGTCATTGTGAGGTCGGGTTATGATCAATATGAATTGACTTTCTGCAAATAAATTTATGTGGCTCACATAATTGCAAGTAATACCTTTTTTTCAAATTAAGGTGGACTCTTTTATGAAGCATATGTGTTTGAAACATTAACAGGAACATCATCCAAGTGCATAATGAACCAATCTCGCTAGAATTTACAAGTCCTCTCTGTATCACTAAAAGCTGTGCAGGCTCCCTGATAACCATTCCTGAGAAACACCTGCAGAGTTTCAAGCCTCGGGTTTAGTGTTGAAGCTAATTATGTTTTCCAAGCAATGGTATTTTCCTGTGTAATCTTTGTGTGCATCTTTATTCCCAATTTTCAATTCTCATTTCTATCAGTGTTGTATCAAAAAGTTCACAGTTGAATATATAGTCATGCCAGTCCAAGGACCACATTTGGTTTAAAAACAAAACAAAACAACAACAAAAAAAACTGTAGAACAGAAGCATCAGCAGCAACACAGAGCAGTGCCATGCCTGAGCCATGGGTCCCCACACTGGGAGACACACTTGTGATCAGCCTGCTAGCCACTGGATGTCACTGACGTTTACATAAATGGAGCTTGAGGGGCATTTATCTGACTGTAAAAATCATGACTTCAGTAGAAAGCAGTTTAGCTAGAAACATTTCACTCAGGCAATTTCTAATTTCAGAAAAATAGGCTCATAAAGCCCACAAAGGCGATACCCAACTTCAAGCGTGATTAGCTTCGGTTGTTTGTTTCAGCTTTAACTGGGATATGAATAAACAGAAACTTTTGGAGATGCATTCCATATGACAGCAGCTGACATCTTCCTTTAAAGGGGTACTAACCAATCAGGTTTGTGACATCCTAAAACACTTATCAGCAAGTCTAAACCATAAAACAATAACTTGGAATATCCTCTTAATTTTATGAGTATGATTTTCTTGTTTAACAGTGTTCCACATTTCACTATTTTCCTGGGGGGGGGGGGGTTATTTGAAGTACCAAAATGTATTTTTTCAATAAAAATTATTTTGCTTCAGATTTCAAACAAGTAATTTTAACAAGCAATGGACTTTATAAAGTATAATTGATGGTGACAATTGTCAGAAAAGCATTATTGGGAGTATTGTAAATAAAATGGCTTCCACCACAGAATTCATTCTCAAATTAGATGGTAGCTATGGAATATAATTTTCCTTGACAATTTTGTGAATTCCCTTTCTAGGACATATCAAGTGAACAAATCAAGGAACCAGTAGATGGTTTACAGTGGAAAGATGCAGTGGATTGGGAAGGTCTAACTAAATGAGGGTTTCTCTTTTGTTTTTAATGTAGACACAAAGCAAATGTAGTATGTGAGTGGCTTGGAGGAAAGACACGACATAGGAGCAAAGAATTATGACAGATGACATCGCACAAGACACGCTGCCATCCCGAGCTTGAGCCATTTGAGAAGCTATTTTGAATTAATAACGCATGCCATCGTGATTACATTTGCTTAGCAGAAACATTTTAAGAAATAACAGCCTGCAGACGGAAACTGAAACAATAGTTCTCTGCCCTTCCATAGCACATAATTGTCATTTTTCTGTGGAGAGAAAGGGTTCAAAACCCATTCCAATTTGTGTGTCTGTGTCTGTATATTCACATGTGCAACAAAATCAAATTAATGACCACTGAAGTAAGATATATATATATAAAAAAATACAGATACGCGAAGACCCCATCATCTGGCTCACGTTGTTAGAACTGAAGCTTCAGAGCTTGAGATCGAGGGCAGGGCAAGGTAAATTGAAATTAAATTAACAACTAGCAAGGAACCCAGTAAGTGAAGAAAATGATTACATGTCCTTCATTACCATCTCCCACACTACACAAATGGGTCAAAATCAAAAGAAAATGTGTTGTGTGTAGTTAGAAGCTGATATCTGTGTCTAACATGATTGGAACATAAACTGCCTAGCCAAATCATGAACTGAAAGCCAATGTGCTAAAATTTGTTTTTAGCTCAGGTAGCTGGGAACCTGGGAACACCTAGAATTTCACCTATGATGACAGAAATGGGGAGGTGTTGTGAGAATATCTTTCTGCATGCTGTGAATATCAATCTTTAAATAAAAGAACTGTTTTGGCCCATGAGAGGCACCATAGAAAAAGTAGGTGGGGAATCAGAATGGATAGGAGAAGGAAGGCAGAGTCAGAGACAGATAGAGAATGGGTTGAGTTAAGGTGTAAGAGCTAGCTAGCAATGTGCCTGAGCCATAAGCCAAACATCATGGACTTAAGATAAGCTTCTGAGTCATTTAGGGGATGTCTAAGCATCTATGGGCAGCTAAGGGGTCTGGGGCAGCAGGTCTGGGGTCTAGACCTCTGGCCAGACAGGGTCAGGAAACATATTGTAACAGATGGCTTCCAACGTGGGGCGAATACCCACATAAAGCCTGAGAAAGCTTAAAAAGGGTTCTAGAGCAGAAACAGAGCCAATATCAGATTTCAAATTGTGTATCTGAAGCAGGTCATTGTACAGAGACAGTGTGGTACTCGGGCCACATTCAAACTAGCGCCAGCAGACTGGAAGCAGGCAGCATAAGCTGCAACCGGGCAAATCCCTGAAGTCTCACAGAAGACTTAATAGCATGTGATTCATTTAAGGTTTGTGTTTATATTGAACAAAAAGGAAACAGAGTCAAAGATGATTTCTTAGTAGCAGCATTTTCTTGGGTCTGCTCTGTTTTTTGCGGCGAACAGAGACACGGCCCCTTTAAGAGAACTTACTGATTCAGTTTTTTCTGCAAAAACTATGTGGCTCTTTAAGAGAGTGGTAGTATTTTAAAAGCTCTTCTGATTGGAAAATGATTGAGGATTCATAATAAAACAGATTCAGATAAAGAAAAAAACCTGTAAATGGATAACAATTTGTGTAATAGGTACATAGGCTTCAAAGAGAAAAGAGAGAGGGTAGAGAAAGTCCCTAAAAAATAGAAATAGAGTAATAAAAATATGATAAGCTATGTAAAGATGAAAAATAGACGCAGAATCTGGATTATGGTTATTATTGTGTTTTCTTTTAATTTCTTAACTGTTAATGAGCTAACTGCAGAAAGACAATGGATTGCAAAGGCTGCTAAGTTAAACAAGAATACATATTTTAAAGGTATCTTGATTTTGAAATTTGTGTCTAAGGATTTATTGCTTTGGAAGAGTTCTGCTTTTGTTTCCACAGAAGATGAGAACTGGTGGATTGCTTCCAAGCAAATATGGTTTCATCAACCAAGACCATCTGAAATTTCTCTAATTGGAAGAGATTGTCACATTAGTTTCCAGCTGCAGACTAAGATGATCCAGTCTCAAGAATCTGCGAGATTGCCAGTGCCCCTTAATCAGTAGGGAGTAGTAATGAAAACTATGCCCAAATTCCCAAAATACTGTTTATAAATGTTTCTTTTCATTATAAATGGTTAATGGTCATAGTTAATCTCTTTCTAAGAAGAAAAAGGAGATATGATATATGAGTGATTTTTAAAAAATTAGATTATTAAATTTATTTAGATCAGGAAATCAGCTGTTAATCTCAAAATGTTTTGCATTGATATGGAGTTTGGTTTGTTGACACAAATTTAAGGTCAATTTTGTTACACTGTATGTATTTTTCTACTCTTGTTTAAGGTATGAAGTTTATGTAATTCATTTAAAATTGTAATGTATAGTTAAGAAATGCAGATTAATAGTCACCTATGATAACCAAACTTATAGCTATGTTAGTTAGGATTTTTTAGGTATACTAAGATATATTTCAATTAGATAGGTATTCTTCAAAGACTTCTAAGACCTACAGAATATGGCATTTCAAATGTTTTAAGAACACAGACTTTTCTGGACAGTGAGACAGGTCTGCTCCTAGCAGCACATATTTATTTCAAGAGAAAAATGGGCATTGAAGAAACTCCATATGGAGATTATTTCCTTTGTGGCATCGGTTAGCCACTGGACAAGAACCTGTTCTTATATTGATTGCTTGACAGTATACAGTTTAAACTGGACATGCAGGTTCCATAGTAAAATGATCTCTGAACTTTGGCAGAACAAGTTGAGATGGTCCTTCAAGTTCCTGCTTGGCAGACAAAACTGTCAGACATTCTTCAGGATTCGAGGAAAAGCGACTGATGAACTATACCAGAATGGGCAGAGCAGATTTCCTGCTTCACTGAAATGAAAAGAGACTCTGGGCCCGTAGGCTGAAGATAGATGCCCCAACTTTATAAAGAAACTTTGGGTGACTGTCCAAGTAGATAGGTGTCATCGCTATCATTTCTAGCTTTTGGAAGTTGCTTGCAGTTTCTGTTCACTAGGGTAATATTATATCCTTCTGTGGTCTTTGATGTAGTTGAAGATTAGATAGTTATAGGTACAGTTTTTCTTAGTTATTTGAAAGGTATATTGGATATGAAACTTTAGATTCATAAGAATAAAGTAGATGATAGAGTATTTTCTTTAATTTTGCTAAATACAAATAGACTAGATATTGTAACTGTAATTCTTGCTTGATAGTTATTGTTATATGTAGTTTTGTTATGTTAAAATTGAGATCTTCCTTTTTGATTAGATAGAAACGGGGAGGTGATGTACGAATGTCTTTCTATATGCTGTGAATCTCAATCTTTAAATAAAGGAGCCGTTTTGGCCCATGACAGGCACCATAGAAGAAGTAGGTGGGGAACCAGAATATGTAGGAAAGGAAGGGCAGAATCAGAGTCAAATTGAGCCAGCTGCCCAAGAAGAAACATGTAAGGAACACAGGTGAGCCACGGGCCACATGACAAGTCAGATTAATAGAAATGGGTTGAACTGAGATGAAATAGCTAGCCAGCAATGTGCCTAAGCCATAGGCCAAACAGCATGAACTTAATATAAATGTCTGAGTCATTTCTAGGGGCCTAAGCAGCAGCAGGCAACTAAGGGGTCTGGGGCGGCTGGTCTGCGGGTCTGGACCTCTAGCCACCCAGGACCAGGAAACCTTATTGTAACCCGTGAACATTCACTACTTGGAGAAAGGCAGGAACCACACTAAAAGGAGTTCCTTCTTTTTGCTTTCCTAAACTGCATTTCCACCTTAAATAATTACAGCATGAAGCCACAGTAGGTAAGGTGGTCAATGCAATTAAATTCAAAACCTGAATGTATTGAACTTTCTGCAATTATACATGGGTCATCTCTGGACAATATGTTGGCCATCTGGTAGCATCTGTGCCAGTGCCTCTAATAGCAATCCTGCTGTGGCTCGAGGCCATGGCAGGCCGTGCTAAGCAGGTCACATGTTGTGTCTTTCAGCCATATTTAGGTCACTAGTTGGGGTAGGAGAAGGCAAGAATTGTCTTTTTGCAGAAAAGCAATAAAAATGAATAATTCCTTATAGGTATATTTTGCTTTGTTCAATAATTAGGGAACGATCTTACAGGCTTGTCCTGTTTTTCATCCTAACTTGTAGAAAAGAAGGTGCAATACATTCTAAACATTAAACATTTGTCTGTAAGTTATCTCCCACACCTCAAAAAAAGAGACTCTTTTAAAATTGGTAAAATGTCTGTTTACCTTTAACTAAAGAAAAATATGTAAAGAGAAAATAAAAATTTATTAATTAGTCTTTAGATAACGGATAAAATGCTGGCTAACCTAAGAAATAGTAGTAAAATTTGTGTCAAGAGGAAGTGATTTTAAAAACCCTTGTCTTTCAAACAGGAATATTAATAAATTATACACCATTGTGAATGCCTATATCTTTTGACTAGTTGGCTCACAAAATATGAAAGCTGATGCATAAAAGGTTTCCATGTATACAAAAATATTTACACCACCAAGAAATGAGGTATTGGCTAAAATCAAGTAAAATCAAGATGTGAGCACAAGATTGAACTGTTTTAGACCTTCTGAGTCAGTTTAAGACTTTGGCTTATAATATTTACTGATTACCTCTGGAAATAAACAACTCCAAAATGCACATCTTAATAGTGAGAACCTCATAAATATCACTCAAGTTGACTTTATATAGATTTTAAAATGCAGTATGGATAAGACTCAAGTCTGACATAAGCAATTCCAGCTTGACATCAATTAGTGAGTAGCTTTTACTCTTATGGACATATTTATAATAGAAAGGAGTACATTTAGACTTTAAGGTCCTGCCAACTAATCAATTTGATGAACTAATTGATAATAAATGTTAATTGACAACGAACAGCAGTCAATTAATTGCATTTCAAATGCAGCTCCGGGAAGCTGAGGTGAACATTATTCTAGCTCTATCTTCTGAAATAATAGCTCAGCAATGACTTTGCAAAAAGCTATAAAGGTCAAAGTGGGCTAGCCTCTTCGTGAGTAGGATACCAAGCATCCCAGAGCTCACATGAAAGGCAGCTTTTGCCCTAATCTTCCCTCCCTCCAGTGTTGAGAGTCTTCCTGTGAGACAACATGACTTCACTAAAGCCTCCTCTGTATTTATTTTGGTTTGCAGTATTGGAAGTCACCGCCAGCCTCCAAGAAAACAGCTGATTCTGTTGCTTACGTATGCTATAACTTTGTGGGAACCACTTAACAGAAAGATAACCTCAATTTTTAGTGGGGTGCTATTTGGCTACAAAATCTTCTGTGAACTTGTAGCAAGAAGGCTATATGCCTCATTTCTTATGTTGCTATAGTTGGACTCAAAGAACCTGTGTGATATATAATCAGTGAATTGTGTAACACTGAGTTCTGAATGGTTGGTGGATGAAGTTCAAATGTTGTTGTATTTAAACAGTTGATACATACAGAATATTACCACTTAATTTAAAAACCATGCCTGTAATCTCCAAATGAAACTTAACTGTTTCTCACCATTCAAGGGTGTTTGAACTGCTGTCTGTCTGACTAGAGATGTTTTCACTCCTTGACTTCAATGCTCTGGTGCCTCCTCTTCAGGTGGGCTATTCTGGCCATGCTCCCAAATCCTATATGCCTCCCATTTTTTACTATATTCTTCTGTTTAGCTTCATTTTCCCTTATAATCCATACCACTCCCTGGCATGACATCTTACTGTTTCTTTAGCAGAAATCTCGTCAGTTAAGCATAACTTCAATGGGAATGACACCATTCATTGTAAATCATTGGTCCCTAACCCATGCTTATAGTGAACTTGTATGACCTCATTCAAACTCCTATTTCAAAGCAAATGCACCCTTGGTATTCACAGGTGCCACATCCCCAAATGCAACCAATCAAGAATCAAAACTACTTGTGAAGAGCTGGAAAGATGAGTAGGCAGTTTTTTAAAACCCATGTTTCTTTCCTAGCACCCATGTCAGGTGATTCACAACCATCTATAACTTCAGACTCAGAATATCCCTCCTCTGGACCCACTCAGGTACCTACCTATGCACATGCACACTTACACATTATTCAAAACAAACTAAATATATAAAATACTTAGGAAACCCGTATTGAATCTTTACTGAACATGAACCAAGTTTTTAATTGATATTCTCTAAATATATTTTCAACAAGTATTCATATACCCTTTATATTGTTCTAGGATAAATATGCTATAAATGATTTGAAATTTACATGAGACTATGTCAACAATACATGTTACACAAGTAGCTTGTGCATCAAGAGGCTAGTGTCTGCAGAGTGTTCTAGGATATAAGAAATGGCAATATCTAGCATGGGCTATATAGTGAGATAAAAAGGAAATTATCATGAGAGCAAAGAACCTAAGTCCAACCTTGGCTGTGTATGACTTGTTACATTGGGGGAAAAAAAATCACTCCATTGCTCAGGGTCTTGGTTCTCATAACAGGAATAAAGATCTTGACAGGATGGATGTTCTCCTCACTAGAGGGTCTCCATGATTTTATTAATTTTTCCTATTTGAAAGAAAACAATCTCCATTGTTCTTTTCTGGATATAGTCTCCCTTGGGGGAAAAAAGTAATAATACAATAGAATCATGTGTGTTTCATCAAGACTGTTACCTCAGAGGTCTTTATGGAGTTAGTAAATGTCACTATAAAGTTAAATAAATGGCAGCTGAGGGAGAAATGAGTAAGGAATACAGGGAGAGGCTCCAGACTTTAAATGAAATTTCAAGTGAGATGTGAGATTTGAAGAGACAGTGAGGGCAGAGAAGGCTCTGACGGGAATGTAGGGAGTTTGGGGGGTCAAAGAATAAAGAGAAAGAACACAAAGGTAAAATGAGGGAAGCATGTGGAACTTCTCCAAATTTTAAATTTCAAGCAATACCGAGTAATCGAGTGGTTTAATTTTAAGAAAAGGAAAGCAACCATAATTCTGAAAGAGACACAGAATAAGCACCAGTGGGAGCATGGGTGAACTTTGGAGGTGCTGAGGGTGTTGTGAACAGTAATCCTACACTTATGGTCACTTATGATGTCTCGAGTCCATTAGAAAGGAATGGAACTCAAAACAAAGACACAGGCTCTGCCCATGTGAACTTTTTCTTTCCCGTTGCTCTTTCTTGGATCAGACCCAAACCAAACTCCCCAAGTCCCTAATATTCTGACCAAGAAAGATGTGGTGACTTTCAAACATAGATAAAAGGAGGCAAACTCACTGTTTCCCCAAAACAAATATGAACAAAAAGCCTCCATGTACCTGCTTGGGAAGGCAGTGTGTTCTGCTCTGCCCTGTCTTTTATTAGTTACTCTGGTTTGGGCTGTGTTTGTGTTTTTAAGGGGGGGAAAGTGTATGAGAAACTGGCCTTGTGACCTGAAGTCACTCTTCCATTTTGCTGCTGAATGCTAAGATGATATGCAGATACCCTGGGGTAAGTGGGGAAATCCTATTCCGCATGGAATAAAGCCATAAACTCATAGAATGTCATTGTCACGGGCGAGTTCAGATATTATTTCAATAAACTCCTTTGAGCAACATAATCTATGAGTTTATTAAAAGACCCTCAGGTTTATTTGATGGACTATAAATAATCTATATGCTCTTTCAAACAAAACATTCAGATGACAGAGCAAAGGCTTTCAGGTTTTTTTGTCCCCCCCACCCCCAACTTCCATTAGGAAAGGATTTGTTTGCTGCCAACACAGCCTTCTGATGCATTTGCTGGGGTTGGACGGGATCCTAATGAGGCTCTGTGACAACAACCACATCTGGATTTTCCACAGCCTCTGAGTGGCAGGTGAAGGGAGGTTCAGAAGCATGCCAACAAGCAAAATCATGTCTTTCTACCTTCCCATCTACAGCATTTCCATCCCTCCTTCCTGTTCCTCTAAAGAGCATTCTTCACTGCCTAAATTCCCCTTGCTGTGGACAACTCCAGGCTCAGGTCACACCCTCACTCCTGTCTTTCTTCTCTGTCCTTCATTTCCACACCTCCACTTTCTTGAGATCCTAGAAACCTGAATAGTGATCAATAAAAGTTGCTAATTTATTGCTCCATATGAACTCAAAACAATCTTTCTCTTCCTTGAGTATACTTTGTCTATTTCTAAGACTCATTACAGATGCCCCCAAATCTCATATCTTTTTCAAAAACTAGTCTCTATTCAAAGAGGACACTCTCACAAAATTATTCTCTGGTGGACTAAGGTTTTTATGAGTAGAATATGACTTTCTATACTCACATTTCCCACATAGCCTAGCCTGTGTTTCATGTCATCACAGACAGAAACAAACTGAATGTGCGCTGAAGAGTAGTGTAGCTGTAATGACAGAATATATATTGCCAAATAATGAGGCCAGCACCAATATCTAAACAGAGCCTTAAAACTTAAAAGCAGTACAAGAAAATAATTATAAGGAGAAAAAATAATTGAGACCAAAAACCTGTAGGCCTTTGGAGAAGAGTGTTGGAGAACTGAGCCCAAGTCCATCATGTGAGGGAAGAAGATGACTTGGCTGAGGAGAAATTTAAGGGAGATATCCAGCGTCTACATAAGAATAAGAGAGTTTCATCATAGGGTCATTATAAAAATATTAACTTTGAAAATGCAATTACATAACAAAAAGGATATTTATACCGCGTTTATTCCAAAGCAGTTTTTCCACATCTATGAATTAGGACCCATCCAACGCCCTCCCTGCTAAGGCATTCTAATCCATTAGTAGTAAATGGCCTGATTCTAAAATAACTCTCCCCCATAACATTAACCCAGACTTCTTGGGACAGGTAGGGTATTGTAAAGAAGAAAGATAAATGTCTTCCTGAGAAACTAAAGATTTCAATGGTGATTGAAAACAATTCTCCAGAACTCATAGATGAATGAATCTGCCAGTACCAGGCTCAGGACCAAGTGCAGACAGGATCCACTGAGCTTTGGAGTTTTACAATGTGTTAGTGATTCCAAACTCATTTCAAAATGATAAGAAGGCACGAAACCCAATGCAAAGAAGATTGTACATTTTCATAGTCATTGATTTAAAGGTATGCAAAAATGATGAATGTGGACAAGGATTTTAGAACCTATTGAATTGGCTACTAAGGTGACTGCTGTGTTGCTTTACTTTTTTGCTTGATATTGCTGATGATTAAATGCAGGGAATAAGGTAGGCAAAGCAGACTTTTTAGCACTGAACCACATCGTCACCTGGTTTATTAGTATTTTGGGTTTTTTTTTTTTTGGAAGTTATAAACTGATGTAAACAAATATTTGTTAACATCTTCCATTGCTATTTGGAGAAAAATAAAATGAGTTTTTACGCCAGTTTTATAATGCTACAGATAGTAGCAAAGACCCTCTTATTCTAGGCAAACGCTCTTCTACTAATCTACATTCCAAGCCCTAACACGTAGGTTTTCCTTAAAGAAAATGACCATGTAGAATCTGTGAGGCTTTGGAGGGAAAAGGTGGGATTCTCTTCTGTCTGGTTCTTTAATGGGAAGCCCTCACAAGGCAGTTTCCAATGTCAGACATAAACCTACCACAAGTGGTAATTTTCAATATTTCTTTTATTATTTTATGAGGATGAGTTTTGCCTGCCTATGTGAGGAGTCTGAATATACAGTGCTAGCTGAGGCCTGCAGAGAGCATTCTATTCCCTGGAAATAGAGTTAACAGATGGTTGTGAACTGCCATATAGGTACTGGGAGTCAAACCTGGTTCCTCTGGGAGAGCAGCCAGTGCTCTTACACACTGAGACCACTATCCAGACCCTCCAGTTCAAATTTTTATCCAAAGAGCTCACAGTAGTGGCTTTCAAACAGTGGGTATTCTTTGATTATATACCAGGCAGAGAAAGAAATGTACATGTTCTTAATGAATACTATGAGAAGAATCTATTACACATACAGACACAGCCAAGTTACTATCACTAAGGACATGTTAGGTCATCCCCAAAATGCATGATGCCAGAAGTCTGAAAACCTTTTCATTGATATCGTTAGTTATCCCAGGACCCTCATCTGAGAAAAGTTTAAGTCAAGGCTCCATTAAAGAATGTTTAACAAACCAGTTTACAAATAATGCTCAAATTGTTGATAATATAAAAAGGAAGAAAAATTGGAAAAGTTACAACATCTTACAAGAGTCTACAGGAAGAGACTAAATTTCATGTGGTAATTTGGATGAAAGCCACAGAAAACAGTGTTGAAGAAATGCCCAGGCAAACTAGGTATGCCATGGAGTTCAGATAGCCAAGTATTATTATTGTTTCTGTAAGGACACTGCCACAGCTATATTGTTTACTAACAGGACTTAGGATGATAGAGTCAAATGATAATAGGAGACTATTCTCAATTTTTGTATATTTTCAATTGTGCAGATAAAGAAAGCTTACTTTGAAAAACTCATTGTGAATAAAACTTTACAAAGTAACTCAGCTTTTATAGATACCTTTTAAACAAATAACAAATATCTTGGCGTTATTAAACAATACTTTCAAGATTATTCTCATTGTCTGAACCTGGAGTATGATTTGAGCAATGGTTTCCACCTCTCTCCCTTTCTGATAATCTGAAGTGAGCATATCCTCACTTTCAACAAATTCTCCCCTGAAAGAAATTTGGAGCACCAAAAGGTATCTAAAGCGAATAAAGCTTGCATTCATGTTAATTTGGGTATGACACAAAGGTAACTTACATAGCTATAAACACACCAATCACAAGTTTTAAGCCTCTGAAGTAATTATGACTAATAAGCCATGATATGTTACTGCTTGCTTGTTGCTGTTTGAAACAAATATAAGCAACATGCAAAGACAAATTGGTAAGAAATTAGCCCTTTGACAATGGAAGAATAAAGTCACATGATCCAGCATTACATTCCTCTTTGGGGGTTTTCTTCTTATTGTTGAGGTTTTCATTTTTGTTATTTATTTATTCATTTATTTATTATTTGCCTCTGTTTTTGTTTTCCCATTGCTTATGACCAAGCCCAATGCCTTGCACATGCCAGACAAGCACTCTGCCACTGAATTACATCCCTTAGGCCTCTTCTTCTAAGTCCCCGTGGCTTCATCAAGTAAGTAGGAACACTCAAACATATTCATCTTACCACAATACAGAACTATTTATTGTCCCTATGAATTCTATTGACTGGTATCTATACTTTATAACAAAATTTAACAATGCCCAAGAAAATAGTAGCAAGTGCCAGAGTAAACTGACAGGTTGTTTGGGAAGGTGACTGTCCATTAACTTCCTAAAGACACCCCAGCTTTCAAATACTTCCTGACCTAAACCCTTGAGTCAACAGCATGAAGACCCTGAGCAACCAGTCAGAACCCCTTTCTGGGAACAATGTTATTAGAGGGGGAAAAAAATGGCTGCAAAGCACTAGCAGCAAGCCCCTGCCTGGCTCAGCTGCCAGTCATCAGGGATGCTGCATCCCCCTTTTTTGGCAGTTGGCCAGAGGAGGGTGCTCTGTTGTTAAAAGACCCTCCAGGAAAGAGGGGAAAAGACAAATAGGCAACCTCTTTCCTTCCCATCTCACTTCAAACCTGCAAGGGGAGCCCTTGCGGTATGCCTCCTTTTCTCTCTCATCCTGTCAGTCTCTAGTCTTTGAACAATAGAGACAACAATGGTCTTGTCTAAATGATTTCACAGGCTATTATTCAGACACTCAACTTTTAACATTTCAATTTTGTCATTCTGTTTTCACACAAAAGGTGCACTTCTACATTATAATGTTCCCAGAATTGTGTCAATGAGCAGTAATAGCTTTCAACATTAAGTTGATCATTAACAACTACATTATCTGAGGCATAATCAGTACTTCAGCCTTTGGTGTGATTATGGCATTACTGAATTTGAAACTAATGGGAGGGTACACTCATAACAACAGAAAAATATTTATATAGTAATAAAAGATCGCGAGAGGAAAACAGTCTGAAACATTAAAAATGAATAAAAGCCACTTGGATTCCCTTTCTAAAAGGTAAGCTTCTGAAAGAGAAGTAAGTAAATGCCATAGCTAGTATCCCATGGCTTTATCATGCATGCATACTGTCCCTAAACATGCTTCATAGAAGTGATTTCAATGGTATTTTAAAAAAAAAAACAATCACATGAGATTTTTAAGTTTTTACATTTATTTGGTTGGAAGGGATGTGAACATGCTACCCGGTGTGTGTGTTGAAGTCAAGGGACGACTTGTAGGAGTCAGTTATTTTCTGCCATGTAGGTTCTAGATAAGATATTTACAAAGAACAGCAATTGACCAGTATGAATATTGTTTTCAAACTTGTATTGCTCTCTCTCCTCCCATCTTTCATAAGAAACAATCCCAGAAAAGATTATTTCTATGTAGCTATAATTCAATGGCTACACCCATACAGCAAACACAGTGGGATCCAGGACACAGAGCAGTCCATGATAATGACAGTGTCTAGAAGTGTAGGCTGAAGCCCCAGTTTTAATGGAACATCTCTTACATGAGAAAGGGGTCTTGGCTTTAAGTTACGAGAAAAATAACCACATTGGTCAAAGAATAAAGTCAATGCTCATGTAAATACAACATATGAAGCACAAATATGAAGTTCCTAATCTTTAATGAAATAATAATTTTTATAAATCAATCCTATGAGAAAAATCTTAAGTTCAGTAATAACTCATAATAGCATAACGCAGTAAATACATTGTTAATTAAATACATTGATTACACTAGGCCATTTTTTATACTCAATACATGAACTCTTTCATGTAATATTTGCCAAAAAAAGTCATAACACTTTAAGAACTTTTAATAAGTTAAAAAAGTCAAGATTACATATTGATTAAAGAAATTATCTATTTCTGTGTGTGCATGTTATATAAATAACTATATAGAGAGCCATGGGTTTTATAAGAAGAAAATCCATCAAACAGGACTGCTAGTTTGTTGAGTGCTTTCTTCTTACAGTTCTCGCCCTACCTCCTGACTCACCCATCTCTCCTCATACTTCTTCCTCCCCCTTCTTGTCTGTACTTTTCAATTTTTCTTCAAAATGACACACTGTTTTTGTAGTGAATTTTTTGCTAATATTTTAAATTAACATTGATTTGAAAATACAGTGACTTAGTGTTTAGGTACTGTTTGTATGATTTGTCTTAGACCCTGATCTTCCTGTCTCTGGCTCCATCAGTACTCATAAAATATTGTCCTTCCATGGTTAGGTCACCATGTCTGGAGACTATTCTATTACTCTGTCTATTCTTGGGATAGCCTGCTGTAAGACAATGCATAAGAGCGAAGTTCACACATCTTAGAACACTGCTTTTGATCACAAAATATTCTTATAAAGCCTTCCAGCTCAAAACCACTTCACCTCTATAATCCCTTATAATTTTATATCCTATCATTGTGTAATAGAAAGTACTGACATATAGAAATACATTGCTGAAATTAGATTACTAAAATATGCTTAGGGTTCATTATCTTCACTATCTTTATGGAAACATCAAAGGTTTATAGGAGACATATGATCAGTAAGATGCAGAGATGGTGGTTTACTTTACAGCACCTGAAATTCTAAGCGATTGATTGAGGTGGTTTACTTTTTCCAATTGTTTTAATTGTTTTTCCTTTTTGCCCCCTTCTATTGACAATAGATTATTTTCTCATACAATATATCCTGATTACATTTTTCCCTCCCTAAACTCTTGTGGGAATGTTTCAAATATAATAAGAAAACAGTCAGTCTAGGAGGATCACACAGTGGTAACTCACACCTTTAATCCCAGCACAGGGAATATCCCAGAGTAGTGACCTACCCCTTAATCCAATCAAATCTTGAGTTTGAGGTCCAGACTCCCAGACATGCCTTAACTGATGGAAGAAAGTATTTAAGGCAGATATGGAAAGACAAAGAAAGCAGAAGAAGCCATGGCTCACACTGTTAGTCCCATCACTTGAGAAGTAGAGGCAAAAGAATCTCTGTGAGTTCAAAGCCAGCCTAGTTTTCAAAGCAAGTTCCAGGGCAGCCAGAACTGTTACACAGAAAACTGGAAGAGGTGGTTCTGTCCTCTGATAGCTATAACCTTCTTTTTTAAATTTTGACACAATAGAGGATATGTGGGAATATGTTTTCAAATATAATAAACCCCTCCCAGTTTCTCTCCACTTCCTGTCTCATTTGGAATCACTTGCTCTCTTGTCTTATTAGAAAAAAAGAGGTAACACTGAAACATTACAAAATAAAATAATCAAATAAAACAGAAGCCACGACGTCGAAGTTTAACATGGCAACCAAAAGAGGAAGATAAGCTCTGAAAGAAGGCACCAGAATCAGAGACCCACTCATTCACACACTCGGGAGTCCCGGAAAAACACTAAAGTGAATGCTACAATATATACGCAAGGACCTGGTGCAGACCCTTGTCAGCCCTGTGCTGGCTGCTTCGGTCTCTGAGTTCATATGAGCGTTGATGATGCTGATTCAGAGAGCCGTGTTCTCCTGGCGTCCTCCGTCTGCTCTGGATCTTGCATTCTTCCCATTTCCTCTCCTAAGGGGGTTCCCTGCACAATTAGGGGAACAATTTGGTAGAGACATCCTCTCTTGAGATGCGTCTCTCTCTCAGTGTGTGTGTAAGGCTTGGCTGTGGGTCTCTGTATTTGTTCCCATCAGCTGCAGGAGGAAGCTTCTTTGATGACAGCTAAATAAGGCACTGATCCATGAAGATAGCAGAATATCCTTAGATGTGGTGATATGTTGTATATTTAATAAAACGTGTCTGGAATATCAGAGGACAGAGCCATCACTTAAGCCTTTTGTGGGTTTTTTCTTTGTTTGTTTTTCCAGACTAATTGTTGTTTGTTATTGTTGTTTTCTAGACAGGGCTTTCTGTGTAACAGTCCTGGCTGTCCTGGAACTTGCTTCCTAGACCACACTGGCTTCAAACTCACAGAGATCCTTCGACCTCAATCTCCCAAGTACTGGGACTCACTACTTTTCTTTCTTTTTTCCAGAACAGTAATATTTTTTCACCCTAGGTCTCTGTGCTACCTTGTTTTGGGTTGTGGTCACACAAGCAGTGTCAGGCATGGGTTCCATTTTATGGAGTGGACTTTAAGTCACATTAGATGTTGGTCAGTTACTTCCACAAGCTTTTTGCCCACTATTGCCCTAGCATATCTGTAGACAGAACAGATTGTGAATCAAAGTATTTATGGCTGGCTTGGGGTCTATGATTCTCTTTTGGTAGCATGCAGATAGGGGTAAAGGCTCTATGTAGGCACCAGCTCATCTTTTCCATGTTCAAAGAGGTGTATAGGTGTTGTCTTCAGCAATGGGGCCTTGTTGTCAGTTTGTAGAGAAAAACTCATTGTCTTGGTAATGGTCTGAGTTGTTTGGGAATTTCCACAGGACCTCTTTGGGCAATCCTTTAATTGGATGTAACCCAATCCCAGAACTGAAAGCTTTCCTTGGTGACAAGAGATGGTGTCTCCACCATTACTTGAGACTTCATTAGGATTGCCTTCATATAGTTTAAGGAATTTATTTAAAATACTCAAGTTAGGTTTATCTTTAATTTGAAGTAGTAATTGTGCTGAGAAGATATAAGTACAAATCAAGAAGAATACTGTAGGTGGCCTTACTTCCCATTGAGCAGCAAAAGCCTGTGACTTATTCAAAGAGAAAATACCAAGTTACATATATTCTTCTGCAGAAGATAAAAACAAGTCTCTCTTAACACTTTGATATTCTTTCAGAAAATTTTGCTACAACTTTGATGTTCTTCAGGAAGTATTTAGCTTTTTACTTCTATAATCCTTCAGTGTTACTGACATTTCTGTCATATAGCATCAAAGGTGACCACCTGCATTCTTCTAGGAATCTATGTTTGCATTAAGACTATTATTCTGGCCAACTGGAGACCACAAAGCCTCCTGGTCCACAGCTGACTAAGAGGTGAGTGGCACCCCCACCCTCAGGCCAAGCAGAGACAGAATTCCAAACCTCTAGCCCAGGGACACAGCCCCTAACCACACCCAGCTTCACCCTAAACTAAAAAAAGCTGAGAGACCCCCCCCCCCAGTCCAAACCCCACCAAAACTGCAATTTGCATCATCACATTTCAACAGCTGGAGACCCTGAAGCTTCCTTGTCCATAGCTGACTAAGAGCTGACTAAAAGCCAACTAAGAGCTGACCAAGAATGATCCATGTGACATCTGGAAGCACACAACTCCTTGGCCTACAGGCAACTAAGAGCCAACCGAGAGCAGCCCATGCAATTACTGGAGACACACAGCTCCTAGACCAACAACTGACTAAGAGCTGACCAAGAGCTGACTAAAAGTGAACCAAAGAAGCAACGTGCAAACATCAGTGTAAGACTAATACATATAACAACATAAAGAACAACAACAAGACACTACTAGAATAAGTTGGTGGCTCTACAACATCAAGACTTGAGCATAACAAAGAAGAGAAATAGAAGGAAACGACCTTAAAAACAACTTTATGAAAATAATAGAAGCTTTAAAAGAGGGTATTAAAAACTTCCTTAAAAAAATAGAAGAATATACAAACAAAAAGCTGGAAGAGATTAACAAATCCCTGTAGTAAAATTTAAAAAAAAAAAAAAAACAACAAGAAAAATAAAACAAACAGGTGAAAGAAACATTCTGGGAATTAAAAATTGAAATAGAAGCAATAGAGAAGGCACAAACCAAGGCAAACCTGGAAATAGAAAACCAAAAGAACTGAACTAGAACTACAGAAGCAAGAAATACCAACAGAATGCAAGAAATGGAAGAAAAAAATCTCTAGAGTGTAAGATTGAATAGTGGAAATAGATACATCAGTTAAAGTAAATACTAAAACCAAAAAAGGTCATAACATAAAATATCCAGGAAATCTGGGGACACCATGAAAAGACCAAAGTTGAGAATAATTGGAATCAAAAAAGGAGAAAAATGCCAGCTCAAAAACACAGAAAATATATTCAACAAAATCATAAAAGAAAACTTTCACAACCTAAATAAGGAAACGCATATAAAGATACAACAAGCTTACAGAACACCAAATAGACTAGACCCCCCCCAAAAAAAGTCTATTTACCACATGATAATCAAGTTACTAAATCTACAGAACAAAGAAAAAGTACCAAGAGCTTCAAAGGAAAAAGGCCAAATTACCTATAAAAGCAGACCCATCAGAATAATACCCAATTATCCAATGAAAACAATGAAAGCAAGAAGGTCCTGGTCAGATATTATACAGACAATAAAAGAACATGGCTGCCAACCCAGACTACTATACCCAGAAAAACTATCAATCACCATAGATGGAAAAAACAAGATATTTCAAGACAAATCCAGATTTAAACAATACCTATCCAGAAACCTGGCCCTACAGAAAGCTCTAGAGGGAAAACTCCAACCTAACGAAACCAGATACACCATTGGAACAACAAACAATCAATAAATCCACAGGGGGGAAAAACAAAGAATGAAAACACACACACGTGCTACCACTAAAAATAACAATCATTGGCCATTAATACCCTTTAATGTCAATGGACTCAATTCACCTATAAAAATACACACCCTAACACAATGGATACAAAAACAGAAGCCATCCTTCTGAAGCATACAAGAAACACACCTCAACTTCACCTCAACACACCTCACAGGCTCAGGATAAAGGCTTGGGAAAAGAATTTCCATTCAAACGGTCCTAATAAACAAACTGGTGTAGCCATCCTAATATCTAACAAAATAGTCTTCAAACTAAAATCAATCAAAAGAGACAATACTTATTTATCTCAGGAAAAAATCCACCAAGATAAAGTCTCAATCATGAACATTTTTGCCTCCAATACAAGAGCACCTACATATGTAAAAGAAACACTACTAAGGCTTAAACCTCAGATCAAACCCCACACACTAATAGTGGAGACTTCAATACCCCACTTCCACCCTTGGATACGTCAACCAGATAGCAACTCAACAGAGAAACAAGAGATCTAACAGATGCTATGACCCAAATGGACTTAATAGATATATACAGAACCTTCCACCAAAACACACCAGAAAATTACATATTTCTCAGCACCCCATGAAACTTTCTCTAAAATTTACTTCATACTTGGTCATAAAACAAATATCAATAGATACAAAAAAATGGAAATAGCTTCTTGTGTCATATAAGACCACCATGGTCTAAAGCTAGAGTTCAACAACAACAAAAATCACAGAAAGCCTACAAATAAATGGAAACTGAGCATCTCTCAGTTAAACCACCTCTGGGTCAAGGAAGAACTTAAGAAAGAAATCAAAGACTTCCTAGAATTTAATGAAAATTAATTCACAATATACCCAAACTTATGGGACACAATGAAAACAGTGTTAAGAAGAAAACGCATAGCACTAGATTCCTATATGGAAAAACCTAGAGAAATCTCACACGAGAGACCAACAATTAGAAGTAAACTCACCTAGAAGGAGTAGATGGCAGGAAATAATCAGACTTAGAGCTGAAATCAACACAATAGAAACAAAGAGAACAATACAAAGAATCAATGAATCAAAGAGTAGGTTTTTTGAGAAAGACAACAAGATAGATGAACCCTCATCCAAACTAACCAAAAAGCAAAGAGATAGTATCCAAATTAGTGGAATCAGAAATGAAAGGGGGACATAACAGCAGACACCAAGGAAATTCAGAGAATTATCAGGTCATACTTTGAAAATCTATACTGCACTAAAATGGAAAACATAAAAGAAATAGACAGCTTTCTGGGCAGGTACCACTTACCAAAATCAGATTAAAGATGGAAACAGACCTGGAACCCCAAAGGAAATTGAAGCTGCTCTTAATAGTCTCCCAAGTAAAATAAGCCCAGCACCAGATGGTTTCAGTGCAGAATTCTACCACACATTCAAAGAATAACTAATAACAATACTCCTCAAACTGTTCCATACAGTAGAAACTGAAGGAACATTGTCAAACTCTTTTCATGAAGCCACAATCACCTTGAAATCAAAGCCGCTCAAATATGCAACAAAGAAAGAGAATTATCGACCAATCTCCCACATGAGCATCGATGAAAAAATATTCAATAAAATTCTAGCAAACTGAATGCAACAACATATTTAAAAAAAATCACCATGATCAAGTAGGCTTCATCCCACAGATGCAGGGATGGTTCAACATTACAAAAAACTGTGAGTGTCATCCATCACATAAACAAACTGAAAGAAAAAAAAAAACATATGATCACTTCATTAGATTACAGTACGAAGTTTTTGGCCCGAACTTTCGGGCCTAGCTTCAAGGTTTTAGACCTACAGATCCACAGTCCCACAGTCCCACAGTCCCACAGAGGCACACAGATGCTTTCAATAGTTTTTGGCTGATCAACCTAAGGCCCAGGCATATAACTGCTAGCTCTCTACCCTTCATCTAACCCATGTCTCTTGTTCAGCCATGCGGCTGGGTACCTTTTCTCACAGCAGCATAGTTGTCCTCTGCTTCTTCCTGCTTCTCTCTGGTGTTCTGCCCTGTGCTTCCTGTTCTCAGAGTTTTCATAGTCTGGTAGCCCTGCCCACATTTCTTGCCTGCCTTTGGCCAATCAGCGCTTTTTATTAAACCAGTGGGTGGGACAGTTATTTACCATGAAACAACACAATCCCCTACATTAGATGCTGAAAAAGCCTTTGACAAAATCCTACACTCATTCATGATAAAAGTCCTGGAGAGATCAGGAATACAGGGAAAGTACCTAAATATAATAAAGATAATATACAGCAAGACAAGAGCCAACAACAAACTAAATGGAGAAACACTCAAAGCAATCCAACTATAATCAGGAAGGAGACAAGGTTGTCCTCTCTCTCCTTATCTATTCAATATAATTCTAGAGGTTTTAGCTAAAGCAATAAGAGAACAGAAGGAGATTAAGGGTTTAAAGAGGTTTTAGCTAAAGCAATAAGAAAACAGAAGGAGATTATGGAATAACAAGAAACCCAGGATTCCCAAAATCATCCTGAACAATAAAATAACTTCAGAACAAATCACCATCATTGACTTCAAACTATATTCTAGAGCTACAGTAATAAAAACAGCCTGGTACTGGCAGAAAAACAGACTGTGGATCAACGGAATCTAATCGAAGACCCTGGCATTAACCCACACACCTATGAACACCTAATTTTTGACTAAGAGGCCAAAAAATAATCAATAGAATAAAGATAGTATCTTCAACAAATGGTCTTGGCATAACTGAATGGTAGTATGTAGAAGAATGCAAATAGATCCAAACCTATCATCCTGCAGAAAATTCAAATCCAAGTGGATCAAAGACCTCAGAAATAACACAGCTACACTGAACTTGATAGAAAAAAAAGTGGGAAATACTCATGAATACATTGGCACAGGTGACCACTTCCTAAATATAACACCAGTAGCACAGACACTAAGAATAGCAATCAATAAGTGGGACTTCCTAAAACTGAAAAGCTTCTGTAAGGCAAAGGAGACACAGTCAATAAGACAAAATGACAGCCTACAGAATGGGAAAAGACCTTCACCAAACCTATGTCTGACAGAGGACTGATCTCTAAAATATATAAAGAACTCAAGAAACTAGAGCACCAAAACATAATAACCCAATTAAAAACTGGGATTCAGAGTTAAAAAGGGAATTCTCAAAAGAAAAAATACAAATGGCTGAAAGACACTTTAAAAAGTGTCCAACATCAGAGAAATGCAAATCAAGACAACTTTGAGATACTACCTTACACCTGTCAGAATGGCTAAGATCAAAAACACAGACGACAGCCTATGCTGGAGAGGATGAGGAACAAGGGGAACACTCCTCCATTGTCGGTGGGAGTGTAAACTTGTACAGTCACTCTGAATACAGTATGGCTATTTCTAAGAAAACTGGGAATCAGTCTCCCTAAGGATCCAACAATTTCACTGTTGGGCAAATACCCAAAGGATGCACATTTGCACTCCAGAGGCATTAGCTAAACAATGTTCATAGCAGCATTATTCATAATATCAAGAACCTGGAAACAACCTGGATGCCCCTCAATTGAAGAATGGATTAACAAACTGTGGTACACTTAAAAATGGAGTACTACTCAGAAGTTTAAAAAAAATGACATCCTAAAATTTTCAGGCAAATGGATGGACTTGGAGAATGTCCTCCTGAGCGAGGTATCACAAGCCAAGAAAGGTAGACATGGGATGTACTGACTCATAAGAGGATTTTAGATATAAAGCAAAGAATACCCATGCCGCAAACCACAACCCCTGAACATCTTGGGATCAGAAGAAACTTAAGACATCCAGAGATTCCCCTAAGAAAAGAAAATAGAGAAGATCACCTTAGCAAACTGGGATCACAATGGGTTGCAACCAATAAGAGCTGGGAACAAATCTTGAGAGAAGATTAACAAAGAGGGAGAAAAAAAGAGATGGATATCTTGATAGAGGAAGCCAACGTGGGATTGGAAAGACACTGGGTCCTATGGAAACCTCCAAGAACTTATAAGATGTCCCTGGCTAGGTCTCCAACCAGTAGTGGAGGGGGTACCTAACCAGGATATCCCCAATAATCAAATGAATAATGACCCTAAGTGTCATTGTATAACATACATCCAACAATGAACAGAGATCCATAGCTGAATGCTGGGTCAAGCTAATGGTCCAGGTGAGAACCTGGGAAGAGAGTCTATATGAGCAAGGGTATAGGGATTATGAGAAAAATTCCCACAGTGATGGCTAGCTGGAGTTTGGAAAGCTTACTTAAGAACAACCACTAGGGATCCATCCGGAAAAGGAGCTAGGCCTTCCAAAAGTGGCATGGGCAGTATGTGGAGCCTCAAGGGGTGGGATTAGACTCTGTTCCTGTGCATGGGCTGGCACCGTGGAACCCATTCTCTGCAAAGGAAAACCTAACCTGGTCTTCATATTGTGATGAGGAAATCGGACTTGCCTGGAGTAGATGTCCCATGATAAGATGACCCACCATGTCACTTCTTGCCCTTTGTGGGAGGGGATGGAAAGATGGGGAGGGGGAGGCTGAAAGCTAACTGAAAGGTATTAGGAGGATGGACGGGAGGGAGACCAGGGGGATACATGGATAAAAAACTTTATATATATAAATATATATATAAGATGTGCTTCTTCTGAACCCATCACCCTTCTGCTACTGTGTCATGCTTCCTGGCATGTGACATTTGTCATACCTCCATTCCAACAAGTCATGTGGTGACTAGGATATCAAGACCTTTATTACATAAATGTGATAAACTATGAGTCAGAGACTCCTATTGGAGTCTTAGTGAAACAAACATAGAAGAAACTGCCAGCTTATCTCCAAAATGGCCTCTTTATTACTTTTGATTAATCACTATAATATTTAGCAGTTTCCAAACACAAGTATGTTCTACAGTACATGGTTTTAGTAGAGTAAAATTAAGGGGAAACTTACCCACTTTGTCCACCTTGAGGTTTTCTGTGAGGCTGCAGTAACCTGAGGCTTAACCAGAACTAGGTGATGACTTCAAATGTAGCTTGATCACATAGGTGGTAAGTTGATACAAGACATTTATAAGGTCTTAATTTCCTTTCCCCTGGGTTTCCAGGAGACTCTCAAGATAGGAGCTAGCTCTACCCAAAGAAAGTATCCCCAGAGAAGAAGGGAAATACCACAGTGACTCATAATACTACATAGTTAGTCACACACTGCTCAGCTCTATGCAGTGAGCAAGCTACCAGAGCATGGTAACAAAATGAAAGTCACCCAGGGCCATTCTACCTACCATGTCATTACTCATTACTCCCTTTGCCATGAAGTGGACTTTCTTATTTAGCCAGCTTGAATCTGAACTGGCCTGTGACTGCTCTGACTAGTTGAACCCAGCAGAAGTAGTTCTATGTCCCTCTAGACTTAGGAGTCTAAGACAACTAGTAGTTTGGATTTAGTGGTTACTAGAGTCTGAGCCTTCACAAAAGAAGTGCAGCCTTCTCTGATGATGAAAATGGCTCCATGAAGATAGATGACGGGCATATGTATGTATAAACCAGGCCATGTAGGGTCTTTCTCATTGTATAGGGCTGACCTGGCTGTGGCTTGCTGTGCTGGAACATGAGTCATTGTGGCTTTTCCCTTCTTCTGGGATTGTTTCCTTTGGTCATAGCTCACTCCTATACTGAGGCCACCAGGCAATCCAAGCCATCTTGTAGGATTCTGAGACATAATACGCTGTTGTCTTCCCTTATCACATCTTGACATGGCTGTTAAAAAGACAGAAAACTAGAATAAAAGTAATGTAAATTTTGTCATTTCTTTTTGGTAACTGTCCTCTTGCTGTGATAAAACACCTAGGAAAAAGCAACACTAGGGAGAAAGCATTCACTTCTGATCACCGTTCAAGGACATAGTCCATCATCATGGCAGGGAAGTCAAAGTCGCACAAGCTTGAAACAGCTACTCATATTGTGTCCACACTCAGGAAACAGAAGGATAAATGCTAGTTGCTAGTGCGCAGCTCACTTTCTCCTTCTTCTATGGTGTCTTAGTCACTGCTCTGTTGCTGTAAAGACTCCATGACCAAGGCAATTCTTCTTTTAAAATACATTTATTTAGGGACTTGTTTGTAGTTTGAGGTTTTTTCCATTATCACCATGGCAGGGAGCATACTGGCGGGCAGACATGGAGCAGTAATTGAGAACTAAATCCTAATTCATAGGCAAAGAGGAGAGAAGAGAAGAGAAGAGAAGAGAAGAGAAGAGAAGAGAAGAGAAGAGAAGAGAAGAGAAGAGAAGAGAAGAGAAGAGAAGAGAAGAGAAGAGAAGAAAGATGAGGGAGAAAGAGAGAGAGAGGGAAGGAGAGAGAGAGAGAGACAGAGAGAGAGAGAGAGAGAGAGAGAGAGAGAGAGAGAGAGAGAGAGAGAGAGAGAGAGAGAGAGAGAGAATGAGAGAGAATAAGAACACCTGTCTGGCATGAGCTTTGAAAATCTCAAAGCTCACTCCCAGTGACACACTTTCTCCAATAAGGCCACATTTCCTAACCCTTCTAATCCTTTCCAATAGTGCCGCCCCCAGATGACTAAGCATTTCAATATATGAACTTTGGGGGTCAACACATATAATCTAAAACCTTAGCCTCAAGGTATGATACCACCCACTTAAAGGAGGAGTCTCTCCTCCTCAAAGAACCTAATCAACATGATCCCTCACAAGCATGACCAATGGCTGAGGAATGCATCTCAGGAGTGCCTGGAAGCTTGTCTTTAAGGTATTTCCATATCCCAGCAGGTTGACCATTAACACTATCTATCACAGCACCTCATGTATAACTCCTACATTGTAAAGTAAGATCTACTAGGGAGGACTATACCAAAAACCTTAAAATGTCTCAGTGGCTTCCTATTTTTGTCTGGTCTTTAAATTACCTTTAACAGAAACGTTCTTTACAAAAACCATAGTCAGAACAAACATCATCCAAACAAAAACATATATCAAACTTTATCCCGTTCCTCAGGGTAGGCTTTTATTTGTGTTATGCATTTTTGTGGTAACACATATATCACTTTCATCATTCTCACTGTGTCCATTGATCAAGTACTTCATTTAATCCAAGTTACATAATAGCTCTTTCAAAGGCTTGTTCTTTACTAAATCTTAATCTATATCATGTAAAGCACACAGGTCTCCTCTTTCATTTTCTACATTGTTTTAATGTTTATTATGGCTCCTTCAGTAGCATGAAGCATGCATGATAATCTCACTTGGTTTTTCTGTGCATACTCTATCTTACTCGGCTCAAGGTCATCACCCTCGTGATGGCCCATCACCAGGGAGGTCTGATTCCCTCTCCTTCCCTTATTGTTCTTCTATTTGATGTTATAGGTGAGTAGACAGATGATAGATGGGTCAGACTATAGATGATAGATAGGTCAGACTATAGATGATAGATAGGTCAGACTATAGATGATATGTATGCCAGATTATAGATGATAGATAGGTCAGAATATAGATGATAGATAGGTCAGAATATAGATGATAGATGGGTCAGATTATAGATGATAGATAGGTCAGATTATAGATGATAGATAGGTCAGAATATAGATGATAGATAGGTCAGAATATAGATGATAGATGGGTCAGATTATAGATGATAGATAGGTCAGATTATAGATGATAGATAGGTCAGACTATAGATGATAGATGGGTCAGAATATAGATGATAGATAGGTCAGAATATAGATGATAGATAGGTCAGATTATAGATGATAGATAGGTCAGATTATAGATGATAGGTATGCCAGATTATAGATGATAGATAGGTCAGATTATAGATGATAGATAGGTCAGACTATAGATGATAGATAGGTCAGAATATAGATGATAGATAGGTCAGATTATAGATGATAGATGGGTCAGATTATAGATGATAGATAGGTCAGATTATAGATGATAGATAGGTCAGATTATAGATGATAGATAGGTCAGATTATAGATAGATGATAGATATGTCAGATTATAGGTGATGGATAGACTAATTATAGATGATAGATATGTGAGATTATAGATGATAGATTTATATAGGTGATATAGATCTATATTTTGCACATGAAGCAAGCATGTGCTACTTGTCATTCTATTTCCCTTCAGCATGATGATCTCCAGTTCCATCGATATTTTGAAAATATTATTCTTCTTTATGACTGAATACACTCAATTGTGTATATGTATATGATATATTCATATTATATATACCACACTTGCATTTTTATTTTTCCAATATTATAAAATAAATCCCTCATTTCTTTTCCTTTTCTCCTCCAAACCATCCATATGCCCTTTCCCCTTTTTTTGCTTTCAAATTCATGGCCCCTTTTTCCTTCATTGTTGGTGTGTGTGTGTGTGTGTGTGTGTGTGTGTGTGTGTGTGTGTGTGTGTGTGTGTGTATGTGTGTGAATCCCAAATGTATAAACATATCTTGCTCACACTTTATAATATTAATTGTATGTGTTTTTCAGAGCTGACTAGTTAGCATTAGATAACCAGTTGACATGGTCTTCCCTGGGGAAAACTCTTTCTCCCATTCAGCATTAATTGTCTGTGGTTCTTTATATAGGGTGAGCCTCATATAACAGACTTTCTTTACCCACCATCTGTTAATACCTACTGTCAACAGATATTCAATAAACACTTGGCGAAGAACAACTTCCCAAAATGTCCTTTGTACTCCACACAATTTCATAATAAAACTTATAAAAAAAATAATTCTCTCACCTCTTTCCTTGATTCTCATTTTATATTATATATTTAATATGATTATTTCATTAATAATGCAAAAGTTTTCTATATTTGTCACACATTTATAATCATCAACTTATTTAAGATACAAATATAACTTCTTCCTTCAGAAACCTTGTAAATGTTACAATATGGTTTCTTGGCCCCGGGCGGCCAGAGGTCCACACCCGCAGACCTGCAGTTCCAGACTGCTAGCTACCCCCCAAAATGATTCAGACACTTATATTAAGTTAATGCTGTTTGGCCTATGTCTCAGGCACATTGCTAGCTAGTTCTTTCATCTTAATTCAACTCATTTTCATTAATCTGTCTGCCACATGGCCCATGGCTTACTTGTGTTCCTTACATGTTTCTTCTTTGGGTGGTTAGCTGGTGCAATCTGTCTGACTCCACCTTCCTTCTCCTAACTAATCTGATTCTTCACCTACTTATTCTATGGTGCCTGCCATGGCCAAAACGGTCCTTTATTTAAAGATTGATATGCACAGCATACAGAAAGACATTTATACATCATCTCCCCATTTCTGTCTAATCAAAAAGGAAGGTTTCAGTTTAACACAACAAATTACTTATAACAAAATAGCTATCAAGCAAAAATTACAGTTACAATATCTAGTCTGTTTGTATTTAGCAAAATTAAAGAAAATACTCTATCATCTACCTTATCTTTGTGAATCTAAAGTTTCATATCCAATATACCTTTTAAAATAACTAAGAAAAACTGTACCTATAACTTTCTAATCTTCAACTACATCAAAGACCACAGAAGGATATAATATTACCCTAGTGAACAGAAACTGCAAACAACTTCCAAAAGCTAGAAATGATAGTGATGACACCTATCTACCTGGACAGTCACCCAAAGTTCCTTTATAAAGTTGGGCATCCATCTTCAACCTACAGGCCCAGAGTCTCTTTTCATTTCAGTGAAGCAGGAAATATGCTCTGCCCATTCTGGTATAGTTCATCAGTCGCTTTTCCTCGAATCCTGAAGAATGTCTGACAGTTTTCTCTGTCAAGCAGGAACTTGAAGGACCATCTCGACTTGTTCTGCCGAAGTTCAGAGATCATTTTCTTATGAAACCTGCATGTCCAGTTTAAACAGCATACTGTCAAGAAGTCAATATAAGAACAGATCCTTGTCCGGTGGCTAACCACTGCCACAAAGAAAGTAGACTCCATATGGAGTTTCTTCAATGCCCATTTTTCTCTTGAAGTAGATTGGTGCTGCCAGGAGCAGACCTGTCTCACTGTCCAGAAAAGCCTATGTTCTTAAAATATCTGAAATGCCATATTCTGTAGGTCTTAGAAGTCTTTGAAGATTACCTATCTAGTTGAAATATATCTTTGTATACCTAAGAAATCCTAACTAACATAAATGTAAGTTTGGTTATCATAGGTGACTATTTATCTTCATTTCTTAATTATACATTACAATTTTAAATGAGTTACATAAACATCATACCTTTAAAAAGAGTAGAAAAATACATACAGCATAAAAAAATTCACCTTAAATTTGTATCAATAAACCAAAATCCATACCAATATAAAACATTTTGAGATTAACAGCTGATTTTTGGATTAAAGTAAATTTAATAATCTAATTTTTTAAAATCATTCATATACCATGTAAAGGTTGTTATAAATGTTCCCATTCATATAGAGTAGCTCTGCCACTCTAAAAAGAAATAGAGGAGGCACTGTTAGGTCTAGCATGTGCTAATAAATACCAAAAGTGGTTATACACAAGTATATTTTCCTATATGGGGATTCTAAAGACCCAAGTATTCAATCACAAAAATGTTTACCATATGTAAACTCATGTAGAACAAATTAACTGTTCTCTTTCATAAATACAAGAAGCGAATTATACTAATTATGGATAATTTAAAATTATTTTATGA
Source organism: Phyllotis vaccarum (assembly GCA_033318265.1). Taxonomy (NCBI): domain Eukaryota; kingdom Metazoa; phylum Chordata; class Mammalia; order Rodentia; family Cricetidae; genus Phyllotis; species Phyllotis vaccarum. The sequence continues at coordinate 40,869,797 of JARWLC010000002.1, read as the reverse complement.
AATCACAGGCCTTAAATACTTATGATCATTCAGTGTAGATATTCAGCACCCTGTATGTATCTTAGAAACACCAAGTTCATTTGACAGTGTCCAAAGGAAACTAATTCTATGCATGTCTATATTCAAAAAGATTTTAGAGTAATTACTTGCTTTACAACAGTCTTAATGTTCTTTTTCCTTCTCTTACATATGCCTCTACATCTGTGTTTTGGAATCCAATTTTTACATTTAATTACAAGCAGGGAAATTTGCCTGTTTAACATCGGTGCAGACCTAAATTATTTTACATTCACATAGATTCATTGAAGTTTCTAGACATAAGTATTCTAAAGTTATGTAATTCCATGGTTTTTAAAGTTTGAAGTATGTTGTACAGTCACCCACATGGCTTGTTACAACAGAGATTACCAGATTTCACTCCCAAAGTTCTGATTTAGTGTGACAGTGGAGAGCCCTGGATTCTACCTCTTAGTGAGATTCTTGATCACACTAATGTATCTGGTTCAGATTATTCTAGGATCAGCCACCCAGTCTCCATGCACTTCAGTATTATAGACTGAAAAGTAATATTGGTTACAGAAGATGACCGGTTCTGGATCCACCTCCTCCATTGCTAGGAGTCCTCTCTAGGGTCACCCTCATAAGTTCCAGGGAATTTCTACTATGCTAGATTTACACATCACCCCCAGCCGCTCCCCATTCCGGTTGTTTCTCCCCATACTCTCTCCCTCCACCCCTCCCTCCTCGACCTGACTCTTCTTCCTATCTTCACTGCCCCCTGTCTGTCTACATAATCTACTCTATTCCCCCTTCTTAAGGAGATTCATGTGTCTGTCCCCCTTCCCACAAAGCCCTCCTTTTGTTAGTCTCTCTGGGTTTGGACATTGTAACATGGTTATCATTTACTTACAGCTAAAATACACTTATGAGTGAGTATATACCATGTTTATCTTCCTGGGCTGGGTTATCTCACTCAAGATGACCTTTTCTAGTTCCATCCATTTGCATTTAAAATGATGTCTTTTTTTAAACTGCTGAGCAATACTCCATTGTGTACCTGTACCACATTTTCTTTGTCTATTTCTCAGTTGAGGGATATCTAGGTGGTTTCCAGTTTCTTACTATTTTGGAGAAAGCTGTTATGAATATAGTTGAGCAAGCATCCTTGTGGCAGGATGGGTCATTGTTTGGGAATGTGCCCAGGAGTGGTATGACTGGCAGATTGAGTCCCAGTTTTCTGAGAAACCACAATTTTGATTTCCAAAGTTTCTGTGTGAGTTTGTACTCCCATAAATCTTACAAGTGTAAGATGGAATCTCAGAGTCATTTTGGTTTGCATCTCCTTATGACTAAGGATGCTGACCATTTCTTTAAGTGTTTCTCAGCCATTTGTGATTTCTCTGTTGAGAATTCTTTGTTTAGATCTGTACTCCATTTTTCAATTGGATTATTTGGTTTCTTAATGTCTAGTTTCTTGAGTTCTTCATATATTTTGTATATTAACCTTCTATCAGATAACCAGGCCAGGTTTCCAGTTCTGGAAACTAGAATACCAATCCATCCACAAAACCTTTGACCTACAACCTGTCCTTCGTGCAAGATGTGCTGAGGCAATGATGGTTCAGAGCAGGTGGGAGTGTACAGCCAATCACTGGTCTAACTGGAGGCCCGAGTCACAAGAGAGAACACATGCTCAAGCCTGTCTGGATGACCAAAAATTAGAAGCTGGATGCCCAGAGTCCCATGGGAGAACCAAACATGACTAGCAAAAAAAGTCAATGAAATGATTTCTAGTGACATTCTGCTATACTCTTATGTCAGTGCCTAGACTACTTGCCATCAGAGAGGTTTCCTTTGGTAGTTGAGGGGAACAGATGCAGGGACCCATAGCCAAACACTAAGCATAGCTTGAGAAACACTGCAGAAGAGACTGGGATGAGGTGTTGAATTATAGGCGCCCCTGGAGCTCTTGGGTTGAGGACAGCAGGATAACATGGCCCACAGGGATTAACCAAGCAAGGGTTCATAGGCGTTCACAAAGACTGAAGTGGCAATTGTTGAGCTTGCATGGATCTGTGCTAGGCCCTCTGCAAATATATTGTGGAGTGGGGGTATCTCTCTTTTGTCTTCTCTTGGAACCCTTTTCCTCCTACTGAATTGCCTCATCCAGCTCTGTTATTGAGGTGTGTGCTTTTTCATCTTGTTCATACTTCTCTGCGTTCAGTTGGTAGCTCCGGAAGGCCTGCTCCTTCTGAGGAGAAATGAAGGAGCCGTGGATGGGGGGGAGGGACTGTAAAGGGTAGAGGGAAGGGAAGATGCAGTCAAGATGTATTGTGTGAGAGAAAATAAATAAAAAGGAATAATGGCTCAGAAAATTTCAGAAGTTGATTCAATGTTTCTCCCATAATCAGTGGCCGAGTAATGGGCTAAGGAAGGACGGGAGTCTAGCTCTTCAGATTCCATAGAGCGTGTCTTTTGACTTGACTTCCCCAGCCAATGGGATATGCTGATATAGAAACTTAAAAAAAAAAAAATGAGTCACAGCTCAGGACACTGAAAGTCGATATAAACATCCTTTTTCTCAGTCAACAAAATTAAAGACACAGAGCACTCCACTCAAGGGGGCTGGGGTATGATTCAGGTATTTCTTTGTGGCTACTACTCCCTTTTGAAGTTCATTTCCTTCCAAACATCTAAGGATTTACTTTGCATTCTTACGTTGCAACGTCTCTGTTGATAACTTCTCAGTAATTCCATTACAGCAAATCACAGGGTTGTCAGATCTTCAAGGATCAGAAGATCCTGAGTTGACAAGTAGCAGATGCACAAAAGAAGTTTTAAATAACGTGTGTTCGTTCCCATGTGGAGTGAAGAATACCTGTGACTCCACAATAGTAAAACCAGCCGAGAAGTAACAGAGAACATAGCTCTGCAGCAATATTTACCCTCCCCACCACTTAGTGAAGAATCAAAGAAGTCAAAAGAATAAAAACTCTTAGATTTTCAAGCAAGCTGTTTCTGTTTAAGGACAGACGTTTCTGCTAAAACAGTGTAATTGTGATGTCACTGAGTACAGTGAAAGCTGAAGGCAGATGAACGTTCCCATTGTAGTTCCACTACTGTAGGCATGTTTGAAATGTTATAGCTTCGTCAGACTGTAATTATAACTGCTTGTTGCTTCTGTGGTTTCAAAGATAATAGAAGTTGCTCACAGAATTTACATAACACTGATGTGTTGCATATAAAATATAGACAGTCACATGCAAAATATCCCATTATACATTTTCTCATAGAGAGAAACAGCTGAGAAACCTACAGACCATCAAATTATAACTCCAGTGTTTCATTATAGGCAATTAGACTCCGGAATCAAAAGGTACATCCAAAGCACTTGGCTTAATTTTGTTAATACCATTTAGGGTCTCGGTTACAGGTGCTTCAATCTACAGAAAACAAAAATCCTGCTAAGTATATAGCTTATTACTTTATTTCTAATTACTTTTAAAGCCAAAGCATCAAAGGTTGAACTTAGAAAAATGTGTGCTAAGTGAGGAGAAAAATTCAAAATCGTTTTCATTCATATCACAACCCTTGATTCTGGAATAATCTTCTGTGTTGGACACAATCTGTTCTATACAAACTCAGAACTCAACAAAAAAGTAAGTATAAACTCATTCCACAAGCAAACACTAGTCATTGCAGTCGAAAAGGAACTATCAGTACAACCCATTCACAACATTACAAAACAGCATGCTTATTTGTTTCAAGGACTAAGACTTTAGGAAACCATCACTAGCCAATGTTTAGAAGAAATAAAATATAGTTTTCACTTTTAAAAAATGTGATCACTTGGAAGAAAATGAAGGAATCAAAGACAAGCTGATGTCACAGTCTTTAGAAAATTATTCTAAGGGTGAGAGTGTGTCCTAGACAACAGCCTCCAGGGAGAGGCACTGAGGACCCTACAGCAGACTGGCTTCTGGAACATCTCACTTGAAAACACGCCCTAAAATGGGTGTATACTACTTTTTGTAATGACTGCATCAGCGATTCTAATAACAGATGGCCGAGGATGTGATGACCAAGAGCAAAGGGTTAATGGAGATCTGGAGTGGACTTCCCCCATTGGATTTGCCAATTCCTGGTGGCCTGGAACACAAAGTTCAATGAGTCATATTAGTAGCAGGGCACAGACCTGAGGCAGAACAGATGAAAGCATTAGCACAAGATATGGATAGAAGGAAGCAATAAAATTAAAGTCAACAATAACTAACAGGAAATTTAAGATATAATATAGAATATAAGGACAACTAAAAATTTATAATCTATGGTGAAACTAACAGAGGACACATCTCTGACACAAAATAATCAAGGAAAGAGAAATAATGAAAAATAAATAATGGGAAGAATGAAAGGGAACTTGCTTAGTGATTAAAAACATACTGAGCACTCCTGCCAGGGAACCTGGTAGGCTGAGTGCATTCCTTTCCTTCACCTCTCCTGTTACTTAGGTCTAGTTCCTCAGTGTCATCTCCAGATCTACACCCGAACTCATAGAAAAGCCTCTCCCCACCCTATCTCCAGTGGACCCCACAGACCTTCCCCTTTAACCCTCCCCCACACTGTTACTTTATCCCAGATCCCAACTCCAACGGGCACTCCTTACTAACCCTGCCAGGAAAGCAGGTAGGCTGACTATAGATTTTCACTATAGAAGTGAATATATATTCACTTCTCTCTGTACCTACAGACGAAATCTCACAATCTCACTTCAGCTCTGCAACAGAACGCCTGCTAGAGTTTTCCCTTCCTCCCTGGCCCATCTTTTATGAATCCCACAGATCTTGCCCTCCTAATCTCTCCCGTCAAAAAACAAATAACCCAATTAAAGAGGGGGAGTCATAGTTCTAAACAGAATTCTCAATAGAAGAAACTGAAGTGGTTAAGAAATGCTTAAAGAAATGTTCAACTTCCTTAGCTAAAGAGGGAATGCAGCCAGATACCCTGCTAAAACTGCAGTTACCCCGTTCGGAGTAATGATCATAGGTATGAGTACTAGCTGCTTCCTGCTGAGCCTACTTGGTGTCTATTGCTACACCTGGTGATTGGTGATGCACGGTCATCAAAATACTGGAGGCCTATGAGATAGATACAACACAGCTAAAATAGTCTCCTCCTGCCAGTGGGAAATCAGGAGGGGGTATGTAGGTTCACCCCATGACTCACCTCCTCCCCCAAGGGGTGCCCAAATAATGGCCAGTAACATTTAGTCGTCAGTGAAATGCAAATCAAAATGACTTTGAGATTCCAAATTTATATCTGACAAAATGGCTAAGATCGACATGATAAGACAAGAGACAGTTCATGCTGGCAAGGATGAGGAACAAGAAGAACACTCCTCCATTGCTGGTGGGAGTGCAAACTTGTACAACCACTTTGTAAGTCAGAGCAGTGGTTCCTTAGAAAGGTGGGAATTGGTCTACCTTAAAACCCAGCTATACCACTCTTAGTATATACCCAAAACATGCTTCCTCCTGTCACAAAGACACCTGCTGAACCATGTTCATCGATGCTCTATTCATAGTAGCCAAATATTGGAAAGAACCTAGATATCCCTCAACAAAAGAATGCATAATGAGATGGATGTGCAGTTATATTTATACAATGAAATATTCAGCTATTTAAAAAAGTGACATCATGAAAAATATAAGAAAAAATGGTTGAAACTAGGAGAAAAAGCCATCCTGAGGTAACCCAGACCCAGAAAGATAAATATGGTATGTATTTCCTTATATGTGGATACTAGTCATTTAGTAAATGACAATTAAGCTACAGTCTAGACTCAAAGAGATTAGGTGTAGAGGGAGGGATGAAGTAGGACTTGTGTATCTGCCTGGGAGAGGAAAATAGATTTCTAGGTGGACTTCAGAAATAAGAGACAGGAATCGAAGGACAGAATGGGAAGGGGAGGTAATGCGGGTTGAAGGAGGGAATATGAGGAGACACAGCTAGAACTAAGGGATGCTTAGAGGTGGCATAGAAACCGAATGCTGTGGAAAGTCCTAAAATATATGAAGGCAATCCTAATGAAGTATCCAAATACAAAGCTCCTAGTGCCAGAAGTGGGTTATATCCATGGAGTAACAAAGGTCAAAGGGGTCCTGTGGAAATCCCCAACCAAATCAATGGATACACCTTATTTGTGGCTTAGATAAGTTGATGAATATAAGTATGTGACAAACATAGAAAGCTTTTGCTTTATTAATGAAACTACTATATAGGGGTATTGTGTTGCTTCATTGTAAATAATTGCCCCGCCCACTGGTTTAATAAAAAGCGCTGAATGGCCAAAGGCAGGCAGGAAGTGTTGGCGGGGCTACCAGACTAAGAAAAACTCTGAGAACAGAATGCCGGGGGAACACCAGAGAGAAGCCGGAAGAAGCAGAGGACAACTATGCTGCTCTAAGAAAAGGTACCCAGCCACATGGCTGAACAGGAAGAATCAAGGGTTAGATGAAGGGAAGAGAGCTTGCAAGTTGTATGCCTGGGCCTGAAGCCGACCAGCCTAAAACTATAGTAAGCCTCTGTGGGACTGCGGGACTGTGGGTCTGTGTGTCTGTGCAGGCCTGTGAGGCTAGGCCCGAAAATCTGGGCCAGAAACCTCTTACTACACTACCATATTAAACGTATAATATAAAATGAGAATCAAGGAAAGAGGTGAGAGAAGTATTTCTTTCATAAGTTTTATTATGAAATTGTGTGGAGTACAAAGGACACTTTGGGAAGTTGTTCTTCGCCAAGTGTTTATTGAATATCTATTGACAGTAGGCACTAACAGATGTGGGTAAAGAAAGTCTGTTATATGAGGCTCACCCTATATAAAGAACCACAGACAATGAATGCAGAATGGGAGAAACAGCTTTCCCCAGGGAAGACCATGTCAACTGGTTATCTAATGCTAACTGGTCAGCTCTGAAAAATGCATACAATTAACATTATAAAGCACGAGCAAGCCGAGTTTATATAGTTGGGAACAACATGTGCATGTATACACACACACACACACACACACACACACACACACACACCCCAACAATTAAGGAAAAGGAATTTGAAAGTGAAAAAGGGGGAAAGGGAATATGGATGGTTGGATGAAAACAGGAAAAAATGAGGGATTTATATTATAATATTGAAAAAAGTAAAAATAAAAGTATGGTATATATAATATACATATATCATATACACATGCATATATACACAATTGAGTTATTCAGTCATAAAGAAGAACAATATTTTCAAAATATCAATGGAACTGGATATCATCACGCTGAAGGGAAAGAGAATGACAAACATGTTAATTTCATGTGCAAAATATAGATCTATATCATCTGTATAAATCTATCTATCATCTATAATCTAAACTATCAACAATAATGTAACCCTATTGTCTATAATCTGGCCTATCTATCAGTTATAATCTGCCCTATATATCATCTATAATCTGACATATTTATCATCTATAATCTGACCTATCTATCATCTATAATCTGGCCTATCTATCATCTATATTCTGACCTATCTATCATCTATAGTCTGACCTATCTATCATCTATAGTCTGACCTATCTATCATCTATAATCTGGCATACCTATCATCTATAATCTGACATATTTATCATCTATAATCTGACCTATCCATCATCTATAATCTGGCCTATCTATCATCTACAATCTGGCCTATCTATCATCTATATTCTGACCTATCTATCATCTATAGTCTGACCTATCTATCATCTATAGTCTGACCTATCTATCATCTATAATCTGACCTATCATCTATAATCTGGCATACCTATCATCTATAGTCTGACCTATCTATCATCTATAGTCTGACCTATCTATCATCTATAGTCTGACCCATCTATCATCTGTCTACTCACCTATAACATCAAATAGAAGAACACTAAGGGAAGGAGAGGGAATCAGACCTCCCTGGTGATGGGCCATCACGAGGGTGATGACCTTGAGCCGAGTACGATAGAATATGCACAGAAAAACCAAGTGAGATTATCATGCATGCTTCATGCTACTGAAGGAGCCATAATAAACATTAAAACAATGTAGAAAATGAAAGAGGAGACCTGTGTGCTTTACATGATATAGATTAAGATTTAGTAAAGAACAAGCCTTTGAAAGAGCTATTATGTAACTTGGATTAAATGAAGTACTTGATCAATGGACACAGTGAGAATGATGAAAATGATATATGTGTTACCACAAAAACGCATAACACAAATAAAAGCCTACCCTGAGGAACGGGATAAAGTTTGATATATGTTTTTGTTTGGATGATGTTTGTTCTGACTATGGTTTTTGTAAAGAACGTTTCTATTAAAGGTAATTTAAAGAACAGACAAAAATAGGAAGCCACTGAGACATTTTAAGGTTTTTGGTATAGTCCTCCCTAGTAGATCTTACTTTACAATGTAGGAGTTATACATGAGGTGCTGTGATAGATAGTGTTAATGGTCAACCTGCTGGGATATGGAAATACCTTAAAGACAAGCTTCCAGGCACTCCTGAGATGCATTCCTCAGCCATTGGTCATGCTTGTGAGGGATCATGTTGATTAGGTTCTTTGAGGAGGAGAGACTCCTCCTTTAAGTGGGTGGTATCATACCTTGAGGCTAAGGTTTTAGATTATATGTGTTGACCCCCAAAGTTCATATATTGAAATGCTTAGTCATCTGGGGGCGGCACTATTGGAAAGGATTAGAAGGGTTAGGAAATGTGGCCTTATTGGAGAAAGTGTGTCACTGGGAGTGAGCTTTGAGATTTTCAAAGCTCATGCCAGACAGGTGTTCTTATTCTCTCTCATTCTCTCTCTCTCTCTCTCTCTCTCTCTCTCTCTCTCTCTCTCTCTCTCTCTCTCTCTCTCTCTCTCTCTCTGTCTCTCTCTCTCTCTCCTTCCCTCTCTCTCTCTTTCTCCCTCATCTTTCTTCTCTTCTCTTCTCTTCTCTTCTCTTCTCTTCTCTTCTCTTCTCTTCTCTTCTCTTCTCTTCTCTTCTCTTCTCTCCTCTTTGCCTATGAATTAGGATTTAGTTCTCAATTACTGCTCCATGTCTGCCCGCCAGTATGCTCCCTGCCATGGTGATAATGGAAAAAACCTCAAACTACAAACAAGTCCCTAAATAAATGTATTTTAAAAGAAGAATTGCCTTGGTCATGGAGTCTTTACAGCAACAGAGCAGTGACTAAGACACCATAGAAGAAGGAGAAAGTGAGCTGCGCACTAGCAACTAGCATTTATCCTTCTGTTTCCTGAGTGTGGACACAATATGAGTAGCTGTTTCAAGCTTGTGCGACTTTGACTTCCCTGCCATGATGATGGACTATGTCCTTGAACGGTGATCAGAAGTGAATGCTTTCTCCCTAGTGTTGCTTTTTCCTAGGTGTTTTATCACAGCAAGAGGACAGTTACCAAAAAGAAATGACAAAATTTACATTACTTTTATTCTAGTTTTCTGTCTTTTTAACAGCCATGTCAAGATGTGATAAGGGAAGACAACAGTGTATTATGTCTCAGAATCCTACAAGATGGCTAGGATTGCCTGGTGGCCTCAGTATAAGAGTGAGCTATGACCAAAGGAAGCAACCCCAAAAGAAGGGAAAAGCCACAATGACTCATGTTCTAGCACAGCAAGCCACAGCCAGGTCAGCCCTATGCAATGAGAAAGACCCTACATGGCCTGGTTTATACATACATATGCCCGTCATCTATCTTCATGGAGCCATTTTCATCATCAGAGAAGGCTGCACTTCTTTTGTGAAGGCTCAGACTCTAGTAACCACTAAATCCAAACTACTAGTTGTCTTAGACTCCTAAGTCTAGAGGGACATAGAACTACTTCTGCTGGGTTCAACTAGTCAGAGCAGTCACAGGCCAGTTCAGATTCAAGCTGGCTAAATAAGAAAGTCCACTTCATGGCAAAGGGAGTAATGAGTAATGACATGGTAGGTCGAATGGCCTTGGGTGACTTTCATTTTGTTACCATGCTCTGGTAGCTTGCTTACTGCATAGAGCTGAGCAGTGTGTGACTAACTATGTAGTATTATGAGTCACTGTGGTATTTCCCTTCTTCTCTGAGAATGCTTTCTTTGGGTAGAGCTAGCTCCTATCTTGAGAGTCTCCTGGAAAGCCCAGGGGAAAGGAAATTAAGACCTCATAAACACCTTGCATCAGCTTACCACCTATGTGATTAAGCTACATTTGAAGTCATCACTCAGTCCTGGTTAAGCCTCAGGTTACTGCAGCCTCACAGAAGACCTCAAGATGGACCCACCAGGTAAGTTGTCCCTGAATTTTGCTCTACTAAAACCATGTGGTATAAAACAAATTTGTGTTTGGAAACTGCTAAGTATTATAGTGATTAGTCAAAAGTAATAAAGAGGCCATTTTGGAGATAAGCTGGCAGTTTCATCTATGTTTGCTTCACTAAGGAAACTCAAATAGGAGTCTCTGACTCATAGTTTGACACCATTATGTAAGAAAGGTCTTGATATCCTAGCTCCCACATGACTTGTTGGAATGGAAGTATGACAAATGTCAGATGCCAAGAAGCCTGACACAGTAGCAGAGGGGTGATAGTTTCAGAAGAAGCACAGTCTTGATCCAAACATTCTTAGAAGAATTCTGGTGGTCACATTTGATATCATATGACAGAAATGTTAGTAACACTGAAGGATTATAGAAGTAAAAAGCTAAACCCTTCCTGAAGAACATCAAAGCTGTAGCAAAATATTCTGAAAGAATATCCAAGTGTTAGGGGAGACCTGTTCTTATCTTCTGCCAAAGAACATGTGTAACTTGGTATTTTCTCATTGAAGAAGTCACAGGCTTTTGCTGCTCAATGGGAATGATGGCCATCTACAGAATACCTCTTGATTTGTACTTGTATTTTCTCAGCACAATTACTACTTCAAATTAAAGATAAACCTGACATTTTTCCTTGAGTATTTTAAATAAATTCCTTAAACTATATGAAGACAATCTTAATGAAGTCTCAAATAATGGTGGAGACAGAGTCCCAACTGACCATCTCTTGTCACCAAGAAAAGCTTTCAGTTCTGGGATTAGGTTACCTCCAATTGAAGAATTGCCCAAAGGGGTCCCATGGAAATCCCCAAACAACTCAGACCATTACCAAGACAATGAGTTTTTCTCTACAAACTGACAACAAGGTCTCATTGCTGAAGATAACACCTATACACCTCATTGAACATGGAAAGGGTGAGTTGGTGCCTACAAAGAGCCTTTACCCATATATGCAAGTGTCTTTGGGGCAAGGAGGTACTCTGCATGCTACCAAAAGAGAAACATAAACACCAACTGAACCACAAACACCTGATTCACAATCTGTCCTGCCTACAAATATGCTAGGGCATTGGTGACATAGAGCTTTTAGAAGTAATCAACTGTGGTTGTTTATATGTATTTGGCCCCATAAGCTCACAGGGAGTGGCACTATTATAAGGTGTGATCCTGTTGGAAGAGGCTGGATATCACATGCCTTTAATCCAAACCTTGATCTGGAAGGCACACCTTCAGTCTGGGCCACACCTTCTGTTGGAAGTGTGTCTCTGTGGGGAACGGCTTTGAGGTCTCTTTTCTCAAGCTTCACATAGTGTGACTTCTGTCAACTTCCTGTTGCCTGCAAAAAAGTAGGACACGTGGCTGTTTTTCCAGCACTGTGCCTTCCTGCATGCCACCATGCTCTCTGCCATGATAGACTGAACCTTTGAACTGTAAACAGGCCACCACAATTAAACATTTCCTTTATAAGAGTTGCCATGGCCATGGTGTCTGTCTACAGCAATAGTAAACCTTACCTAAAACACCAGTCAACATCAGATTTGACTTAAAGTCCACTTCATAAGATGGAACCCATGTCTGACACTACTTGGGTGACCAAGACCCAGAACAAGGTAGCCCAGAGATCTAGGGTAAAAGAAAATACTATTGTTCTTAAATAAAAAAGAAAAACAAAAGAGTAATAAAATGACTCACAATGATATTCTGCTATATTCATAGATCAGTGCCTTATTTAGGCATCATCAAAGAAGTTTCCTTCTGCAACATATGGGAACAAATACAGAGATCCACAGATAAACATTACACACACTCACACTCACACACACACACACACACACACGAAGAGAGAGACCTTGGACCACACACCTCTAAGGAGGCTCTCTCTATCAAACTGCTCCCCTAAGAGTTCAGGGATACCCCTTGGAAAAGGAGACAGAATGTAAGATCCAGAGGGGACGGAGGACACCAGAGGAACAAGACTCTCTGAATCAACATCATCAAAGCTCATATGAACTCACAGAGACTGAAGCAGCCAGCACAGGGCTGACACGGGTCTGCACCAGGTCTTTGCATATATATTATAACTTTCATTTTAGTATTTTTATGGGACTCCTGAGTGTGTGAATGAGTGGGTGTAGTAGGAGGTTTCTGGCCTGGGCTTTCGGGCCTAGCTTCAAGGTTTAGACCCGCAGACCCACAGACCCGCAGACCCACAGACCCACAGACCCACAGAGACACACAGATGCTTACAACAGTTTTAGGCTGACCGGCCTCAGGCCCAGGCATATCACTTGCTAGCTCTCTACCCTTCATCTAACCCATGATTCTTATCCTGTTCAGCCATACGGCTCAGTACCTTTATTCAGAGCAGCATAGTTGTCCTCTGCATCTTCTGGCTTCTCTCTGGCATTCTACTCTGTTCTGCCAGTTCCTAGAGTCTTCTTAGTCTGGTAGCCCCACCCACACTTCCTGCCTGCCTTTGGCCAATCAGCGCTTTTTATTAAGCTCATAGGCGGAGACAATTATTTACAATGGAACAACCTAATCTCCCTACAACTGGGTCTCTGATTCTTGTGCTTTCATTTGGGACTCTTTCATCTGTGATTTGCTATGTCTAACTTTCATGTGGTAGCTTTTGTTTTATCTTATATTTAGTTAAAAATTTTAAGAAATACAACAGCAAAAAATACGAAAAACTGGTAGAGAAGGATTGCATCAATTTTACAATAACAAATTTAAGGAATTTTCCATGAAGTACACACTTTTCAGCGGGAAAGAGGGGTTATTAAAACATGCTTGAGATATTCATCCCACTCTGCTTCTTGACTGTAGATACAATGAGACTGACTATTTCAAGTTCCTGCCCAACTATTTCTCACCAGGATGGACTTCACCCTGGACCTGCACTGGTGGTTTTCACAAAAGAATGTAAGATATTTCTAAAGGTTTACTGTTCTGTTCTTGTGAGTTCTTTCTGGTATTCCCTACATGAGCACCAAACTCATATTTTTAGTGCTAATAATTCAGAAGAAGTCCAGTGCTTTGACCTTGATGTTCTAGGAGATGCTGTGTTACCATAGTATAAGGGAAGCTTCAGCTACTGGTCATTTATTATTTTCCCAGCCAGAAAGTGATGAGGCTCTTTCCTATGAGCTGCTACAGATGTAGTTAAGATGATTGTCACCATCTCCAGAATGATATGTCCTTAAATGTCCTAGTAACCTCCTACTCCCTGAGAACAGAGACTGTTGGAAATGAATGTTGTGGTGGTTTGGAAGCCACAAACATATTTCTACCAAGTGAAAAAAAATACTCATAAACACCTAGAAAACCTGAAAGGCCTTAGAACTACCTCAAGAAATGCAAAATGACAGTTAAAGTTTCCTTTACAGATAAACATTTTGTTTTACATATTTTTAATCACAAATCAAGGACCAGACTACACCTTAGGAGAAAAGAAAAATAAATAAAATTTCCTCTAATATATTTGATAAAAATAGTATATCCAACCTGACAAAAATATATGAAGTCAAATTAAGACACAAATATATATGGCTAGTGTGAGAAAAATGAAACAATTTCTAAACTTGTTTATAAACTAAATACAAGGATATATGCAAAACATAATACACAATTACCAAATTACAGTTATACTGGAGGTATACATTTGATTTAACATTTAAAAATTTGAATTATCTTACCACTATAAAAACAATATTAGACATTACCCCAGGAGGTCTAGAGAGATTACCCAGTTGACAAAGTACATGCTGCAGAAGATAAACTCAGTTGGATACTCAGGACCTGTATTAAAAAGCCAAGCACAGTAGTGTGTACTTATAATCCCAGAACAGGGGAGCTGGGGACAGGAATATTCCAGCTGTAATCCCAGAGCAGGGGGAGCTGGGGACAGGAAGATTCCAGCTGTAATCCCAGAGCAGGGGATCTGAGGACAGGAAGATTCCAGCTGTAATCCCAGAGCAGGGTAGCTGGGGACAGGAAGATTCCAGCTGTAATCCCAGAGCAGGGGGAGCTGGGGACAGGAATATTCCAGCTGTAATCCCAGAGCAGGGGAGGTGGAGGCAGGAAGATTCTGGATCTTTCTGACCAGACAACATAGGTGAATTGGTGTGCTCCCAATTTCATGAGAAACTGTCTCAAAAACTAAGGTGGCAAATGAAAGAGTAAGTTACCTAACATTGACCTCTGTCCTACACACACACACACATACACACACACACACACACGACTACACATTAGAGATGTGCCTGTCTTCTTTGGCTCAGCTGCCACTCAATATTCTTGTGGCCTGGTATCAGAGAAGTGTGAGGAGGTCTTAGGAGAAGGCTACCATTTTATCCCACCAGGAACCCTGAACCAAGCTTCTGTGTTAACCACAACTACCATATGGAAACCTGATCTTTACTCTTCACCTAGCAACAGTTCCCTGTTCCCCCATCTTCTGAATGAGATGGTACCTGAAGGGGAAAAAATCAGAACTTCCACCATCGCTTATTCTGACAAGAAAATAATTTATTTTAAAACTAAATGTATATTCATCATACAAAATAGCAATTCTTTTATTGGGTATTTATTCCAGAGAAATGAGATGTGTTCACATTACAAATTGCATACAAGTGTTTAATGACAATCTGTGTGTCCTTGATGGGTGGATGTGAATAAATTGTGAGACAGTCATATCATGGGATATATACTATGCAACAATATAAAATAATAAGCTGTCACCATGAAACACTGTCAATAGATCCACAAAGAATGATGCTCAAGTGAAACATGTTAATACCCAAAGGTCACACATGTCATGTTTCCATTTCTAAAACACTTACATAACACCAGATTTATAGAAACAGAAAGCAGACCAGTGGCTGTCCAGGCCTTAAAGGATCAGAGCAGAGAAACATGTAGCTATAAAAGGCAATATGAATAGCTCTTACAGTAATGGAATGTTTTGTGTCTCGGTTGTACCAGCGTCAGCTTTCTGGTTATGATTTGGACTGTACTTTTAAAATATTATTAAATATTAGAGAAACTGAATAAATGGTACATGCAGTCTCTATTATTTCCACATGTAAATCTATAATTATCTCAAAATTAAAAAGCTTTATTGAAAACAGATTTTTTTCTCATGGAACTTGAAAAATTAATTTAAATCAGGGTAAGAAAGTGAGGCAAAATTATGTAGTGGGTTAGGGGTGTAAATAATCACTTAGGTGCTTACTTAGCATGGACAAGGCTTCAGGCTTAGTACCCAGCATGACCCAAACCAAAAGGATAATGTAACAATGATGGATCTACTTAAGAGGAAGGAAATATAAGGTTCTCTCTCCCTCCTAAAATCAGAAAATGAGCAAGCAAATGCTATCAGTTTCAACTTCTGAAAATTGGAAATCTAATAAAAGGAAAAAATAAATTAAAAAAACAAAAACACAAAACAAGTGCGGAGTGATTCGGGAAAGGAACAGGCTGCTGCCCTGTGGTAAGGGAATAAACATTATGGTGTTTGGAAGTCCGTGTCTACTGCGCCCACACAAGCTGCCTGTACACTTAGTTCAATTTCCTAGTGCTGGAGTTATCAACACAGAACTTACTCTCAAAGGATGGTGTATGTGGATCTAAACATGTCTGATAGTTTTTTCAACCAGCACGAAAGTTGCTTTATGCTACAACTAACTCAGTTTTTCTGGCTTCCCAGACAGCTTTGATGAGTCATGTGAAAGCACAGTATTGGCTGGGGTGTCCTAGGGCAGGCAATAAAAAACATTTAAGACAATCAATACATAGATCAAAAAGTCTCTGGGAAGGCAGAGCTTAGGAAAGTAAGCGCTTCTGTGTATGCCAGAGGCTCAAGAAACTCATGTGTGGGCTCAGGGTGGGATGAACACTACATAAAGACTTGGAAGACCTAAGCTTTCACCCCTGGCTACTCCCCAGTCCCCATACAAGTGAGGGAAGTGTAAATAGAGTAAAAAAAGGAAAAAAAAACCCACACACTGGAAAATCGCTACAATACAAAGTAAAAGCCCACAAAGACCACAATACAGCTATTTTTTTTTCTCTTTTGCAAGCCCAGGTATCTAAGATTACGCTGTTAAAGCACATGATGATGATTGAACTTGTAAACTACAGACTATGCATGACCAAAACAATGCAGAGGCTTGATTGTAGTAAGAGGTTTCTGGCCCGGACTTCTGGGCCTAGCCTCAAGGTTTAGACCCACAGACCCGCAGAGACAAACAGATGCTTACATTAATTTTAGGCTGATCAGCCTTAGGCCCAGGCATACAACTTGCTAACTCTTTACCCTTAAACTAACCCATGACTCTTATCCTGTTCAGCCATAGGGCTCGGTACCTTTTCTCAGAACAGCATAGTTGTTCTCTGCATCTTCTGGCTCCTCTCTGACATTCTGCTCTGTTCTTCCTGTTCTCAGAGGTTTATTAGTCTGGTAGCCCCGCCCATACTTCCTGTCTGCCTTTGGCCAATCAGTGCTTTTTATTAAACCAGTGGGTGGGACAATTATTTACAATTAAACAACATAATCTCCCTACACTTGATAAATGACCACCATCTGAAATAGAAAAGCAATAAACCCTGAGTGGGTGGAGGAAGAGAAAATCTGAATTTTAGTGTTAGAAACACCTAGTACTTCATGACAATAAATAGAATATACATGATCTGTCCACAGAGAACTAAAACAGACGTCAGTAAAAACTGTTCATTTGGATGCCTAACAACTTGACTAAGTAAGAAACTAACCAAGGTCTATTATGTGCACTCAACAAGTAGAGGAACAGGGACAGAAGATTAAAGAGAGAAATAGAGTCTCAACAAACAGAAAGCATCACTGAAGAGACAGAAAATAATGAGATGGTTTAAAAGAAAAGCAGATTGTTGTGGGATATTTTGACTGTACTCTGTACTCCTGAGACTGCCAATAAAGTTTGCTTTGAAGCAGAGGGTAGAGCTAGCTACTATCTGACCAGAATTACCTATAGAGACTTTGGAGGACGGAGGACATAGAGAGAAACACAGGAAGTACTAAGGAGGAGTTTAGAAAGCTTCTCAGACCTTTTAGATGGAGGAAGGAGAGAGAAGAGGTCACTGGTCACTTCCGAGATCTTGTTGGTAAAGAATTGATAAACACTTCACCAGGTAGAGAATGTAGACTTCAAAATGGCCGTGAGTAAGATGAAAATGTCCACAGAGAGGACTAGACAGAAGAATGAGTGAACCTGACAATAAATCAACAAAACGTGCCCAATCAAGAAGCAGAGGGAATAAAGAAAAATGCACAAAGCATCAAACCATTAGGATGCTGACACATGGTACAAAAGACACAAAGAGAGAATTCCAGAGGGGAAAGGAGCAGAGGGCTGGACACCTTGAATGAATAAATGGTGGCTGCTTACATTTCAAGTTTAATGAAAGATATAAATCTACATATGCAAGAGTATCTGTAAGTTCAATGCAAAAAGACCTATTCCAAGAGCTGTTAGAGCCAAACTTACAGACGATCTTAAAATCAGTTAGTGAAGGTCTCTCTAGCAGGTCCAAGCACTGCAGACAGCTTTTACCTTTCCCTTCCCCCTCCCTTGCTGAACCATTAGATTACATTCCTAAAGCTAGTCCTTCCTCCCCCAATTCCATACTCTTTTTTTGTCCACAGTCTCACTCCTGAGGCTGAACACCAAAGTTTGACATTCAAAATTCATTAATTGGCTACACGGGCTAACCTGTCTAATCAAGACTTACCAACTAACCCTAGCACAGAGTTCCTCTTTTCTCCTTCAAAACCCTCTTCTGCATAAACACCGGCTGTCTGCTGACTGCCTCTGCCCATTTCAGAAGCAGACCCCAAAACTCCCTACTTCCTACACTCACCCCCATCCCCGCCGCCTTGCCCTTCGTGGATAATAAATCTTTGTTCTGACAATTTGGCATCTGAGTGTGTTCTGAGCCAACTCCAAGAGTCTGGATCTGTGACTGGGGAGGGATCACTCTACAGGATCCCCCCAACTTGATTCTTGTATTTTCCGAAACATCTGGTGTCTGCTTTCTTCATCCAACAGCAGCAAACTGATAAGTTATCCTTTACTAACTATCCTAAACATTCACCTAGGACACCAGATCATGATCGTTGTATCTCCACTCTGTCTTGTGGGGCTAGGAGGACCGCTTGCACCACAGCTTCCAAGAGGGACAGTGGACTCCCTTAGAAGGCAGGTAGGCACGGTCCAGTTAGTTTGGCTAGGTAGCAATTTTTCTTTCACTTTTAGTGGCCTCTCTTACAGAATCCAGTGTCCATTCCTAAACAACTGTAAATCGTCTCTACAGGTTCCAGATTTCTCCTCTGACCCATCAAATCCCTCTCTTGATAGTGAAGCTTGGGTAATAACCCTTTCCTCCCAGACCTTCTCATCAGCCACACAAGATCCTAGGGGTTGCCCTTGGCTCTCAATCTTAGCTCTAGGTCAGTGCTAGCAAAGGAGGCTCTGCTTCCGTTCTGACGGGTACACCTCTGGGATGTCTCCTAACTGCCCCAACCCATACCCAATGTTACTGCTATGTCTTAGCTTTCAAAATGGACTTTATGCTCCCTAGATATTAAACAAACAAACCAAAAAGGTTTACAATTTTGTGGACACATGAACCGAAGGAAGGAGGTACTTACCCCTCCCCCTTCTTCCCACCCACTCTCTTGCAGCCTCCCTGCTCATCTCTAAATCTACAAACTACCTCTGAGATCACTCATCACAAGCTCCTCTATCAACACAAAAGACTCCAATCCCTGGCTCAGATCCTGTCCCTCCAAACTTCTCCTATCAAAAACTTATTACTCACATTTCTTACCTGCCCTACCCTCAGTCCTTCCACACTTATCCCTGTACCCCAACATTCCCCAGACCCACTTCACTCCTGTCCAGAGACTCTTGAAGATCTGCTCCCTATACCTTTCACATACAAGAAGATCCTCTACTTCTGCCTACACTTTTTATACAGGCAGCAGTTTCTTCCTTCCAAGATAGCCACCATGTTATGGGATATGCAGTGATCTAAAATAATGCCATTGTTGAGGTGGTCTTCTGAACTCTCCTTATCCACACACAACCAATCAACAGGCATAATTAATAGCCCTCACCAGAGTCATCCAAATCGCCAAAAATTATATCATTAATGGTGCATATAGACTCCAAATATACTATGTTCTAACATGCTTAGCTATTTGAAAGAAATGAGAATTTCGAAACACAAAAGGCAACTTAAATGCTAGCTTCATATATCCATAATCTCAAGAACACTCCTTTACCCTCTGAAACTGGCTGCAAGGCACATGAGACTAAATCCTCCATTGTCAGTAAAGGCAATAGTTGTGCTGACATGGCAGTCTGTCCAGCTGATCTTTCATCCTTACAACTCATCCCTCTTCCCTCCAGCCTACCCTGCTCCATATAACCCAGAAAACAACAGACTTAACCCACCTTCAACATAGCACCTCTTCTATCCTTTCTCTAAACCCATCTGTCTCACATTCCAGAAGATAAAACTTTTTTTTTTTTACAGAACCAAACCCAAACGTACAATGTATGTCAGCTAACTAACCCAACCTCCACTATATGACACCCTATCTTTCCCACTCACCAAGTTATAAAAGTCTGAAATTGTAAGAGTCTAAGAAAATGTTTTCAGGCATATAAATACAAGTTATAAAGGTTTAAGTTTTGAGGATATGAAAGCTTAAGTAAGTTGTAAGGGTTTGAGAAGGTGATTTGAAATATATGAAAAGTTACTTCAGATGCTATTGTTTGGGTGCCCAAACTTTTACTATGACCCAAACCATAAATCTACTGCCCTTTCTACACTATGAATTTCAGTAGACTAGAAAAAAAATGGTAATAATAACATATCTAAAACTTTTTATCACATTTGTAAACTTAAAAAATCTTATTAGCTTCAGGGAAGTGACTTGGATTCACTTCTCAGGTCACACGGACTCTAGAAATGTATTCCTGTCAACTGATAACATGTTTCCCCACTTGTCTATTCCTGAGAGTGGGATGTCTCCCTGGTTTTTTGTTTGTTTATTTGTTTGTTTTGGTTTTTTGGATTTTGCTTTTGATCATGAGTCTCCTCTCCCCTAGCTACCAAGATCATGGGCCTTAAAGTTTCAAATGTACACCCGAGATACAAATTTTTCCCCTAAACTAACTTTACCTCTGTCCCTGGTCTATCTGTCCCAGCAGATTTTAAATCAATTACAGACCTGCTCCAGCAACTCCACAGCCTCAGATGTTCCCTTGGACTCTACATCCTAGATAGGTCCAAAGCAGCTAGCCTCAGATGGTCCAGCCTCCCAAACTGTTCCAAGGTTGTCTGCACTTCCTAACCCCAGATGGTACCTCAGAGCCTGGACATGGACTGATGAAGCTCACTTTTCCTGACCTGGACCAATATTTCAGGCTCTTTGGAGACCTAACAATGACACCCTAATATCCGAAGAAACTAGCCAGAGAGAATGACGCCCACTTGCCCACCACCTAGTGTCCCAATAATAAAACAAAAAGGTAGGAACGAAGCTCTCTCTGGCAGCTCCAAGCACTGCAGACAGGTTTTTCTCTTCTCCTTCCATCTCCCTTGCTAAACCATTAGATTGAATTCCTTTAGCTTTAGCTACACCCCAAAATCTATTCCTTTATTTGGTCACTGACTCTGTCCTGAGTCTAAACACAAAGGTCTGGCAATCAAACTTCATTATTTGGCTACACTGGCTAATAGGATTTACCTAGCTCAGAGTTCCCCTTATCTCCTTAAAAACCCACTCCTGTATAAAGACCTGCTGTCTGCTGCCTACTTTTGCCCTTTTCAGAAGTAGCCCCCCACCCACACTCCCCTGCTTACCCCTCCAAGGTAACAAATCTCCTTTGTACTGGAAATTTGGTGTCTGGTGTTCTGAGATGACACCAAGGCCCCCACGCCCAACCAGCTAGAGAAGAGCAATTTATCATATGTAAGGCTGTAAGCTGATTTCCTTCCCATGACTGTGGAGGCACAAGGCTCTAGAATGATATCTGTCTGCATTAAAAATAATGAAGGAAAAAAACCGCTAATCAAGGAAAATTACCCACTAAATTTATCCCTCAAAAATGAAGGAAAAATTAAGACAATGGGTAACTGAACCAATTGAATCAAGAAAGTAAAGGAAAGGACTGAAATATCTTGGTTGTTTAAGTGTCATGGAAGCACTTAGACCTGAAATTGGACCTCCAGCATCCACATAAAAGAGTAGGGGTTGCATGTTGTTCACTTGGAACCTCCAGATTACTCCTGCTTGATCTGAAAGCCCTGTTCCTGGCTCTCTCTCTAAACATCGCCATCTCAGAGAATTTCCAACAAATAAAAGGCTCCAAAAAACTCAGTTCAGAATTTTTGATGACTATTGCAACTTTCTCCCCTGTTGCCAACAGCCCAAGTCCCCACCTAAAGTGCTTAGATTTGGCCATCCTTGGGCACATCTTGTAGCTACCACATCATTACCACTCACCTACAACCTATATAATTTACCTGCTTTAGTTAGGATATGTAGCTTCTCCAGCCTCCATCTCTGGGACTGAAAATCCCACCTAGGAGTTGCTTTGCTCAGATAAGTCTGTTTTTACACTTTCTCTATTTCACATAATCTGGATTACTGCATGAGTGGAAAAAAACTTAGCTGCAAAAAAACCTATTATCAGGAGACAGAAAACATATTACAGGTTTTACCTCTACTCTAGGGATGCAGAGATAGAAGGGATCCTGAGGCTTGCTGGTTCCAGGTTAGTGAGAGATCCTGTGTCAAAAGGGAGCATGAAGGGGCTGGGCTAAGTGCTCCATAGATAAGAGTTCTTTCTGTGCAAACATGAGGACTTGAGTTAAAATCCCAGAACTGTTGTACATAAATTTCCCCTGAAACTAAAACATTCTATCCTGAAAGGAAATGCATTAAGACTCAAGATATTTGGGGAAAGAGGTAAAAACATCCCAATCCTGCAGGGAAACTCCTTAAACTAAGGAAGTACACACAGACATGCACAGACCTACATACAATCACACACATATACACATAATTTGATAAATAATTTTAAGGTAAATGCATTTTAAAGTCAGGGAGTGGTACAAACCTTTAATTTTAGCACTAGGAGGTATAGATAAGAAGATGTCTGTGAGCACAAGGTCAGCCTAAAAATCTACATTAAGTTACAGGCTAGCCACGGCTACATAGTGAGACTCTGTCTTTCAGAAGAAGAATAAAAGAAGGAGCAAGAGAGAAAGGGAAGAACGGGGTTGGGGGAGACAGCAGAATGGCATAAATCTATATTCCTAGAAACTGAGGCCAGCATAGAGAAATTGTCTCAAAAATTAAATAAAAATCTACTCAATCAGGCAGTGGATTTTTGGGCACACACACTACCAACACTGACACTTCTTAGACTTGAAAAGTCTATTTGGATGTAAGTAGAGAGAATTGAGGAACTTCTTTGGAACACGAGTAGAATTGTTCTGGAAGGTGATTTGTATATACCTGATCATCTTTTCTAGGGATAAATATGTGGGGCAGTCTTCAAGACTAGAGCAAAAGGAAACTTACACCCAAGCATTTATAGCAATATTTTTATAATAGTAAACCAGTACAAATATCTGAGGAAATGAAAACATAAAGTGGAAGGCATCCCTGAAATGGAATACTACAATAGAATGAAAATCCAGGAATGACAGCTGCAGTCATCAACACAAATTATACCTCAAATATCATGCGATTGATAATAGCAAGTTGCTGGTATTTCTTTGACACAGTGCTCAAACATAAAAAAAAAATGAAACACTAGAAAAGTACCTATTTTATTTAGCATATGTATATGCAATGTCAACATAAGTTAATAAATACATATATGTATTACATGTACATATACATATATAATACATATTTATATATAGTGTTTATATATATAGTAAACATTAAAGAAAATGAATCAGTAAACAAAACAGGATAGTGGTTACACAGGTGCACAGAAAGAAAATAGGGAGGTGCTAAGTGGGTAGGAAGTCAGAAGCAATTCAAAAATTAAGGGGATGATGGTTTCTTAGGCTAACTCTAACAGTGATCATTTTATAGTTTACAAATTCTATCATCTATTATAAATGTTCTAGAATACTGCATTTCAAATATTCACATTAAAATACAAACTATTTTACTTACAATGAAGTAAGAACAATTGGAATATTGTAATATGAAGTTTCTGGCCCAGCCTTTCTGGCCTAGCCCCAAGGTTTAGACCCCACTTTCAGCCCCACTACTGCTCAGCCCCAAATAATCACACAGAATCTTATATTAATTTCATGCTGATTGGCCTATAGCTCAGATATGTTGCTAGCTATCTTTAAGAGTTCTCACCCCGACTTGCCACTTCTACACAATACCACAATGTCTGCCTATACCTGTCTTAAATATCTTCTTCACCCAGTTGTTTCACTTCTGGGTCAACTCTGCATCATAATCCTAGAGTTAGGATTAAAGGTGTGAGCTACCACATTTGGCTGTTAGGCCTTGAACTCACAGAAAGACAGAAAGATCTCTGTCTTCTGAATTATAGGATTAAAGGCATAGATCACCCCTTGGTCATTCCCCTGGTGAGACTAAAGGTGTTAGTTACCAACTGTCCTTCCTGTGCTGAGATTAAAGGCATGAATCATCACTCTCTGACCCTCTGTACTTAACTGTGGGCGATTCTGTCCTCTGATATTCCAGGCTGATTTTATTAAATATAAAATGTATCACCACAGAATATCTATATGGGGAAAGATGATGCCTGTTTTAGGAAGATTACTTCCTAAAAATTACTTCTGCACAGAAAGCATTACTTACACATACAGAGAGCAACCCCACTAGAGGGGAGAAATGAGTTTCTCACCTGGGCAATGTCATGGTTAGGTTTAGAAGCAAAGCCTGTGGATATGTCACCAACAGAACAGCTGATATAGAGGGAGGGCTGGTGCTACTGTATGTAGCCTTCTGAGCCCAGCTTGTTATTAAAAAGACAATGATGACCAACGAGAACTGTGGGGCTTGGGTGGGGTTACAGGAGTGAGCCAACAGAAAGAATCCAAGCTCAGGAGAATTAAGAAGTCCAAGTCTGCTGAGAGTTTCATTCCCTGGAAAGTGGGTGTATAGGAGACCATTGGCATGAACAAGACCAGACACGGACAGGAACAGCCTTCTGAACTTGAGGAAGAGCAAAAGGTTTGAAGCATTTGGAACTGTAGCTATGAGAGATACAATAGGGAAGAAAACAAAGATAAATTTTAAAAAAATGTGCCAAAAAGTAAGGCAAGCTCAGCTGAGGCCACATGGCAGAAATTCACCGCAGAGCCAGCTGGCGTGATTCCTGACCTACTCTAGCAACCTTGGTCATCACTGAGCTGTTACCAAGGTTGAAAATATTATCATCATGTCTAAAATACACAATTACACATGAATAACACATAGACGTGGTCCACCATAGGGATAAATAAAACCTTAGATCCCATAGAAATGGCTTCAGAAAAATCCTCCTTACAAGGGCAACATTGTTTTTATGGATGGCTAGGCATTTCAACCTAGGTGGAGTCTTCAGGTTCTGATTGGCCAGAATTTTCAAAAGCATATGAAGATTAATAGGGCAAATACAAACACATACAGCAGTTGGTGGTCCCCACAAAGAGGGCTAATAGCCATTATCCCTCTCCCTTCCACCATGCATATCTACTGCTTCCCTTCCTTTGCACTTCTGCAAGAGGATGTGGCTCAGTTGTGGGATTGGCCAAGTCCTTGTCAGTTTCCATATGTTTTAAGTTATAGCCATTGCTCACTCATGTAACAGCAGCATCCTTCAGAGAAGTATACCCATTGAACACCTGCCACCTGGCATTAACACTTTTCCTGTGATTATGACTTGTTGCTTGTCATGGTAACCCTGTCTCCTATGACAGGTCCTACTGCCTGACTCCCATTTTTCTAAGAACCTTCATCTCCAGTGATATCAGGGCAGTCGATAACCTTGTGAAATCTCCGCTATTGGCTTCAGTCTCTGTAGAACATTCTAGTCCTGAAAAGTCTAATGTACTAATATCATTGCATCCTTGTCATTTTGATCAGAAAGCTTTATAATATGATCAGAATTCTTCTGGCCCCAGAGAAAGAAATGGCATTTCTTAACTTTGAATGCTGGACTTCTCACTCTTTTCAGAACCAGCACTGGATTTGTTCTGAATAAAGTGTTCCAAAACTGAGGCAGCTCCCTGTCACTGTCAGCAATTCAGTATTTCAGCCACACTCAAGGACACTTATGGACATCAGTGCCTCCATCCCTGTGGCTGTTTCTGCTTCATCCCTTTATGATGCTCATTTACTTCAAACTTTTTCCTCTCAGGTCTTTTCCTGTCTGCTGCCTGTGTATCCCAGGAACTCCACTTCACTTTTCAGCCGAATATACCCACAATGCACAATGTAAGCTGTCATTGTGTCCCATGCCATAAATTAGTGGGTTTGCAAAGCAAAAATCCTCTAATAGGATGAGAGAAACAGAGATACAGCCCTCCCCAAAAAAGTTCACTCAAAATGGTGGCAAACTCAATGACCTGAACAGTTTGAAGAAGTATTCATGGTTTGAATGCCAACATGCACACACCTGCATGTTCACACAGAGAGAGACAGCGACAGAGAGAAACAAAGAGAGAGAGAGCGAGACAGAGAGAGATCACCCAGTTTTTCCTAGCTGAACAAGAAAAGGGCAAAAATCCATTTCAAGGGGGTATATTCTCTGCAGATAAGATCCCGGAAGAGTGCTATCAATGCAGGTCATATGGTAAAACAAAGTTGTTTTGATTTTTAAGCCACATTTCTAAGAACTTGCCAAATAATTTCTTCTCATTGAATTCACCCCTTAACACGTGCGCTTAGATGCTAACAATGACTGACAGACATTTCGAAAGCTGACCTGCACGCAGTTCAGCTCTGCCATATGCTCGTCGTCACTGCTCACAGTCTGTGAACCCTCATAAATTAGTCTCCAGCTGACTAACCTCCCAGATCATAAAGGGAATAAATACCTGTCTGCTTTTTCAAATGTTGTATTTTATTTTGCTCTTACTACTCAGAAGTCTGGATAGTAGAATAAGGGATTACCACGTAATTGAATGATTTTAAGGGAAAATAATGGGTTTGCCACCCCCGAGGACCTGCTGCAAACATTTTCTACTGAAATGATGGCCTCACTGAGAAATTTTTAAGCCATACTCATAAGATGCAATTTCAGAAGTACATTCTCTCTTTCAACTGCCTAGCAGAACGGTTAAAAAGTATTTACTATTGCTTAGAAATCCCTTCACTTTAAATGTTCTCTCTGTGTGTCCCTCTATCATTCTATCCCTCTCTCTCTCTCTCTCTCTCTCCCTCTCTCTCTCTCTCTCTCTCTCTGTGTGTGTGTGTGTGTGTGTGTGTGTGTGTGTTTTGGATATGTGTGCAACATAATGCAGTATAAACCTATGCACACTTTCCCTTTTGTACTAAGAATATATCTTCAACTTTTCCAATACGTGTTAAATCTAAGCTGATGATGGCGTTTTCTGTTTTGCTTCATTGGAGTTTTTCCTATTTTTTTTTTTTATATTTTTAGAAAATGTCATTGCAGTCTGAGAAAATAAAAGAAGAAATTCGCTAATTTTCCATTATTCTGGGGAATGACTGAGCTTGGACACTGGCTATGCTGTTTGTCCCCTTTGCTTTAGCTTAATGGTTGGCCTAAGAGGCGCTCAGGAAGTGAATTTCATTGGCCGGTCTCATATGTTATTTACAAATCATAATGGATACTCATCTTTTAATGGTGCCATATTTATAACAAAATATTCAAAGACAAATCAACCATCTTAAATATTTATAACTATCAATTATTGCATAATTAAATAATTTGCTGCCTACACTTTAGCCAAACTAACTTCTCTTCAAATATTTCTTTCTGAGAATATTTAAGACAATTCATAAAACTGAAAAAAACTACTTGTAGCAAGTAATAAAAATTGATCATGAAAATAGAATTAAAATTGTTTGATATCAGGTGTATGTTCACTTGCCCTCTGTCAGGGCACTTTGGATAATCTGAAAAAGTCCAACAATACTCTGAATTCTCAGAGTGGAGGATGGGACAAAGCATGTTTCCATGGATGTACCCACAAGACTTTCTGTTCATCTGTAGCAAAGGAGCCGTGGGCAGCTGGCACTCATCCACGGGGAGCGTCAAACACCACTTGCCACGTCGCGAGTTTCCTCAGGCAGCAGATGTCTGGTAGCTTCTGCTCAGGTCTCCAGCTCCGCCAGGCCACCTGCACAACATATTTAATGTACTCACCACAATTCTGTCGCTGCTTATGAAAGATGATTTTTTGTGTGTGTGCTTAATTTTCCTCTGAACTCTTGTATGGCCTGTGGAATTTTTGTGTGAAATTCCTCATATTTTACAACTTTGTACTCAGGTATGGGTGGGAAAAAACAAATCTTGTACACTCTATCTTTTGCCAACTTCCCTAGGTGATTCGGGGAAATAATTCTCTATCTATACTGTTACAATTAAATTTTGTTTCTTAAAAAAAAAAGTAATAATTTCCACAAAGCATCTTTGCTAAACAACCAGACTGAAAAGTTAAACAACTAACTGTTCAATTGCTCGCCTTCTGCATCTCTCTGATGCTATCCAACTTGAAGAACACGCTTTTCCCAAAACTTTAAGCTGTGGGTGCAATTCTCTCTGAGCATTATCAGGAGGCATTCTGGCTCTTTTGCCTGCTAAAGTGACACGTACAGTACCATTGTGTCTGTTTAGTTCAAAAATGGGGTTGATAATGATAATGTTCTTCCATAGACGATCTCCTACTTTTTAATGGCCCCTGTAGTTCCCCTACATAAATGACTAAATTCTTCCAGAATCTCTGTCTTGATTAGCACTCCTGCTAGTAAAATTTCACATAGTAAATCAGCACCAGCTGTAGCAAGCAAGAAAGAAAAAGGCAAGTGTAAATGTTCCATATGCCCCACCAAATTGGCATCTGTGTCAGTAACCCTTCTTTTTAACTATTGTGTACATACATTCTCTTAAGTGTTTTGTTCACAGAATACTGCTAACAAAACTCTCTCAGTTGCCATATCGATGAAAGAGCCTGCCCTTGGTATTATTCAATGACAAACACAAAGTCTCCTTCTCCTGGTATGGTCATGGACATAGCTGAACGTCCTATTGAAGTTTATTCAGATTAGGGAGCCCTTAGTTTTACATCTGTGCTCTGTAATGTAACACTGCCTTGTGTTCCAAAGCTCCCCTACAGCTGTCCTTATTGTCACAGGATGTGAAAAGACACTAGCATTATTTTGTCCACCTGATAATTCAGAGAGCAGACTCAAAACAACTAACTTAGACAAGGATGGGAGACATTTGTGATCACTCTTATGTGTGTACCCAAGATTGCTTAAGTTTTGGAGTATCTCTCTATGATTATAGATGTAGATAGAGCTGAATAAGAAACAGATAGAAAGATATGCCTAGGGTACTAACTAGTGGTATGTGAGTGGTTGGCCACTAAGATTTTATTAATTATCTGAAGAACAGTAGAGGCAGATTCAAATAATCAGTATAATCCTGCACCAGCCACTAGAAAGCCACTAGGGCAGTTTCAATGAGGATGGCCCTCAGAAGCTCATCTACTAGAATACTTGATCCTCAGCTGGTAGCTGTTTAAGAAAGTTTAGGAGGTGTGGTCTTCTGGGAGGAAGTATGTCACTGAAGGTGGGCTTTGAGAGTTTAATGACTCACACCATTTCCAATTTTCTCTTTCTACTTGGTGCTTACAGTTCAAGACACAGACACTCAGTCTTCTGCTCCAGCTGTCAAAACTCTGATTGCTGCCATGCCTTTCTGTCATGATAGCATGATAGACTGTTTTCCCTTGGGAACAACTGTAAATCCAAATCAACTCTTTCTTTCATAAGTTGTCTTGGTCATGGTGTTTTTCAAGGCAAAAGAAAAGTAGCTAATTCAGCTACAAACGTAGGAGAGTCTACAGATTACATTATGTACCTACAAAGAGCTTTAACAGATGTCTCATGGGTTAAGGATGTGGGTGGGATATGGGAGTTCTGATGTAGTGTGTTCATATGTGTACGTAAGTGTGTATGAATATGTACGTGTGTGTGTGTGTGTGTGTGTGTGTGTGTGTGTGTGTGTGTGTGTGTGTGTGTGTGTGTTTGGTATGGTATCTGTGTGTGCGTGTGTCTGTGCATGGGGGTATTTTCCTTTCATTGAAACACAGTTAGCTTGGAGAAGGCCAGTGAAGACAGAAAAAAAAATTGAACACACCATGTTTCATAGTGCTGACTCTCCCTCTGTCCATCCCTTGGGTTAACAACACTTTTATTTACTTACTACTCTACCATTCTTAAATCTGACAGCTCTATGAAAGCTGGATGGATATCTATGTAGGTCTCTGTCTACCTGCTATAGTATTAGAGCTGAATTGGTACCAAGTACATGTTCACCTCCCTCAAATGCTGAAAGATTTTGTTAAAAGGCAAATGAACTAGT
>JARWLC010000002.1:40777268-40837268 GCA_033318265.1 Phyllotis vaccarum | reverse complement strand
TTTGTGGATGGTGGCTGATTCTAAAAAGGCCACAGCCAGGTCACATACTATTTAAAGCACGATTTTATTTAAGACAACTTTCAAGTGTTTCTTCTCCCTTTGCTGTCTATGATTGCCCCATTTCAGTTTGCCATAGAACAGCTGTTTCGATATCCAGCATTTATCCGTTCTCCACATGCATCCAGCCCAGAGGGATTGTTAAGCAGATCATTGTTTTAATTCTGGCTACATTCCAGGTCCCCATTATTAGTGATCCTGTCTTAACATTTACTGTTCAGTTTGGCTCACAGGTGATGTTGATTAAATTGGATCTGCCATCTGGGGTGGGTTTTCATCTGGTAGGCACATTCAAGGCTGAGCACACCTACTGCTCCGTTTTGGTCTGAAGCTTTTCCCATATTTGATGGCATTCTGGGCTGGTTTTCTGCCACCTGGGTTTCAGTCTTCCTCATTTAGGGGTTGTTTGAAACCAACCAATCTACGTCTTATGAGTTGTCCCGTTTTCTGAGGCTAAAATGAGAATATTCATCAGTTCAACCCTTCATGTTATTCCTTGTTAGTTTTTAACTGTTTTTTGAGGCGAGAGTGAAGAAATCCCATATAAATATGAAGTCAGAGTAGAAAAGGCACAGGAGCAGGAAGTTGGTACACCCTGTGCACTGCCTGTCTCTGCCAAAGATACAAGCAAAGAGTTTTAAAAGGCAAGGGCACAACTACTGAATTGGGCTAGGAAGACTCAGCTCTGAGCTTTGCTTTCAGCCATTTAGACAACAAAAATATTCACATAGGCTGTGTGTGATGGCACTGGGGAGGCAGAGGCAGGCAGACCTCTGTGAGTTTGAGGCCAACCAGGGCAACATACTGAGACTTTGTCTCGACGTGTGCGTTAATTAAATAAACATACAGTAAAGATAACATACAGTAATTTTGCTCCTACCATGTAGAGGGATAACAAACATATCTAGTTCACTTATTTTCTGTTTGTTAATTTCAACATGCAAAACAGACTTGGACATGCATGTGCATACCACATGGGTTGTTTTGAGACATAATGCCATGATGTGTGATAAGATATCCTTTAACGTGCTGAAGAAGGTGATATCACCTGCCCTGTGTGCCACTGTGCTGTGATAGGGCTGAAGAAATATGATGATGCTGGATATGAAAACACCAATAACTGTGAGAACAGCAACAGCTAACAGTTAATTTGCCTCTTACAATGGACTAGGCATGGTTCTAAGTGTTTTACGTGTAGTATATTTGTTCCTTTAGTGCTCAAATCAATCTTCTAGGTTCTGGAGGTGAGTCGTGTGAGAAAGTTGGCCAATAAAATGTCAGTTGCAAGTGATTCATCTTGCTATTACTTGCTCAGCTTACACATGAGTAAAGGAAATGCAGAGAGATTACGTAACTTATTCAAGGTCACAGAGTTTGTTTAAGATTATCATTATTTTGTAATTATTTATAAACATTCCTAAGTTTGTGGGGTGCTCATGTTACAAAAATAAAAATGCAGCTTGTCTAATTTAGAAAAAATTATTTATTAGAAGAATGTGGAAGTGTTGGCTGAATGAGAGAAGTTAAATAACAGAATATTTCCAGAACCCCACTGGTTCCCATCACATCAAGATCTACTCAAAGCCACCTGAATGACACATGAAACTTCTGACTAGTCCCCCAGCTTCTGCCTTTGCCCTTTCTTGGGTTAAATTCAACCTGATGGAGGTATGATGGATGCCAAAATATAGGTCAATATCGCCACTCTTAATCATTTCGACGGCTCCCATCTCACTCACTCAGAAGCAAAGCCAACACCTTCACACTGACCTTCCCGGCCCTGTGAACTCTGACTGCAGACCTGAGCTTCTGCCCCAACCTCCCTCTACTCTTTTCCTCTTCCTCTTGGCTCCATCACCCATCCGATGGGCATTCCGAGCACATCCCCAAGCTAGATTGCTGTACCTACAGATCTTCCCCAGACTTCTGCATAACAATGATACCATATACCATCTTCTCAGAGAAGCCTTTTCAAATGTGCACTTAAAACATCAGTCCTGAGGTTGGAAAGATGGCCTAGAGGTTAAGAGCATGAGCTGCTCTTCCAGAGCAACTGGGTTCAACCCCCACTATCCACTTGGTGGCTCACAACCATCTGTAACATCAGTCCCCATAAATCTGACACCCTCTTCTTGCCTCCATGGGCACCCTATGCCCATGGAGCACAAACATGCATGCAGGAAACACCCATACATATAAATAAAAATTAATATAAAAAACCTTCAGTCCTATGCCACCATGAGCCTATTTTCCTGTTTCTACTTTGTTCATACCATCGTCTTACATACTGACTTGCAATTATTATTGAACAGATTCTGTGAAGTATTATTAGAAAAGAGATGGTATTTTTTACTTAGTATTTAGCACATAAAAATATGTGTTGCATGAATGAATAAGCAGATACTAAAAAGTAAAACAAGTAGGAAAAAAAATCTCCAACTACTCCAGTTTAACTGTATTTCTGTATCCAGCTTTTAGAAGGGACAGCCACATGTAGCTCTGCTCCCATATCCAGCACCTACAGAACAGAGAAGGCACCCTCAAATCACTATGGGAAAAAAAAAGGACCAACAACCAACATTTTTGCTTCTGCTCCTAACATAAAGGGGAATGAATTCATGGGAAGTAAAGCTCAGTAGTAGCTTTGCCACCCACTATACACACTGGTCT
Organism: Phyllotis vaccarum; assembly: GCA_033318265.1. Lineage (NCBI taxonomy): Eukaryota > Metazoa > Chordata > Mammalia > Rodentia > Cricetidae > Phyllotis > Phyllotis vaccarum. The sequence continues at coordinate 40,834,541 of JARWLC010000002.1, read as the reverse complement.
TGAAGCAATCTCCACTTTTCACTGTATTTCCTGTCATTCAATAAATCATCTAGTATTCTCCAGAAAACAGTATGTTGCCATAGAAATTAGGAGACAAAATCAAAGCACAGGATTGTTTCTATCTTCATTAGGTTATTTCTCTATAACTTTAAATATACATTGCATGGTGGATGAAGAATCTGTGAATATTACACAGAAGTTTTGAATTACTGTATTAGCTTTGTTGTAGCAAAAGAAAAAATATTCCTGTTGCGCCTTCATTCCATTCACAATATTATCATTTTGTTCCTGCTAACAAGAAGATAACTTGAAAAAACTGGGCAATACTAAAGTGTGCAATGCACCTGACCAAGCTGCTTCCTTGCTTCTATGCAATGCTTCAGAGTCTCTCCTATTGAAGCAGATGAATAGCTCTAAGAAACTTCATATCATAAATGTTATTATAGCACTTCTTATCATTATGTCACTGCTGCATGAGCTACATCAGAGAATTCTGTGCAAATAGTTCTACAACTTTTGACATTTATTAGATTATATATGTGTAACACATATATCTTCAAAGGCCACATTGGTTTTCCTTATCTTTATCTTATTTGAACATTTCATTGGGATCACTGATGTAAACACATCACCTTACTTAACCAGCCCTTGAGTAGTGACTATCATCATAGAAAATAGGATGGCAATTGTTGTCTTTATTCATAAATATATACTGGCATTTTTATTTAAAAAAGCCCAAATACACAAATACTTAGCAAAAATGCAAATATGTTCCAATGCTTATTTCTAGAAATTTTATAGACATCTACACTCCTCTAAACAATATAAACAGTGATTGCTTTTTAAACACTATATATACCATTATCTTTACTATTTATTTACTTACTCATATTTGTTTGCTGGTGCATAGACTATTCAATCACTCTTCTAATTGAAAGTGTGAAATCTACTCGTAGGTTTCGAGGTTCTACATACCACATTTTACTAAATGCTATTTTCACTAGAATTCAAAATCCAGCAAATATTTCCAAATTTTAAACATGAGAAAAGCCAGTGAAAGCCTGACCTTTGAAGTAAACTCAGCTCACAAAATGGAAAACTACATTTCACCCAATAGAACAGTGGTAGGTTAGATGGAATGTTTAAACATTTTCAGTAGGACTAGACCTCCTTTGAGACGGACAGATTGGTATATGCAAAAAAAATTGGAAGCACAGAATAATAAGTCAAAGATGACAACTGTATGAGACATCACCATTTTCAACTTTCTGTACTCGATAGACAATGGCATCCTCAGCAGCCACCAAGACTCCTTATAGCTACATCAGAAACTCCTATTTGACATCCTGGAGCTACCCAATGGTGCTGCGACTCACAAATATGCAAGACTAAAATCAGAATTTTTGGTATGAATGTCTGTTCTTATTTGGGGTAAATATAAACATGATTAAAAAGAGAGGAATCCTATATATCTTGTAGGTGTTTTGCCTCAGTGTGGATACACTTAGTCTCTTGAGAAGCATTTGCTGAAGCTCTAAGCCAGACTGCCCCTATATTTGGAGGATAGTGTTGTATGTTTGTGTGTTGCGGGTGTGTGTGTGGGGGGGGATGATTAGTATTAAATAACATCCTCAGTGGTTCTAATCCAATAGGATTGTGTCCTTACAAGAAGAAAGGAAATCCTTGCAGTTCAAGAAGAGAGCAAGGTTTGCACATAGATTTCTCACCTATAGATCTGGGAGATAGAGCCACCCTGTCCGTGATGGTTTACAGCCTAGGCAGACTAATTACACTCTGGTAAAGGTAGATATATTTTGTTGAGGATTTCTAACCTACAAAAATAGACCCGTCTGTTAATTCTTCCCTAGTCAAGTATGAGAGCAACTGTACTACTATTTTTCCCTTTTGGTTCGAGGGCCTCACTTAGGAAGGATAACATCTTGTTTAGTCTCTTTTCTGCTACAAGTGGCTCTTACAAAGGGCGCTGTGTATCAAAAAGCCATGGACTTTTAAGCCCTATAAACTAACAACTAAATGAGGCTCAGTACTTGTTCTCCATGATAATGGTTCGTTTTCCATAGGTTCAAGTTCCAGTTTTGAGATTCTTGGAGGCAATCTTTGCATGTAATTGTACACATGTTAAATTATATTGAATATGCCAACCCAAGTTAATTTAGATTAGCATAAGGGATGATACAAAGAAATCATGACATTAAATAAAGCATCTCATTTTGCCCCCAGCAAATCATTTCCCCATTTTTCTCAAGGCAAAAATCAAACAGGTACAGTAAAGTTTATTGAGGCAAAAACTTCAGTGCCATTTTTAAAAATGTTGAAAAGTCTATTTTGTAGTTGTTAGCCACGGGCATTTACCATTGACACTCTGCCTCTGTCTCCATGTATGTATTTTACATGAGTACCATGTACTTCTCCGTGACTGATATTGGCTTTAAGAATGGAAGGCCATTTGAGAGCAGGATTTAGCACTCTCATTTTAATAATAAATACAAATACACACTTCCCTGGTACTTTTTACGCCTGCCTGCAACAAAAACAGCTGAACAGATTGTGATGAAGTTCAGACTGACAGTCTGACAAAAAAAAAAATCCCTTTTTGTCTAAAATCTGGCTTCCATAGGTTTGTGCAAATCTAAATATTTGATTTTGCGCTGGAAAAGGAGCCAGTCTTATGTACAATTTATAAAATAAATGTGTAGATACATGTTTTAAAATCCCTAAATTTTGTCAACACATACGGTCTAACTTTCAAGACTTTTCTCCCCCAATTTTTTGTCTATGAGTAGGGCGTGTTTTCTCCATACTTTCGGAGGCCTCGGCTGTTTATCTAATAAAGAACCCTTCTGCAAACACTATTTCACTAGCGATATAACAGTAGCTTCAGTCAGATGGCCCTTTTTGCTGAGCAGGAAGTGTTAAGCTTCCCGTATTATACTTCCAAGACACTCGGGGAGCTGGAGTTGAGAGATAGACTATTTCCTTTGAAGTTTGCCTTCACAATACACTGAGATGCAAACAAGTTTCAGCCACTAGGCATTCAAACAATTCCATCACACAATGGCCAGGACTAACCATTGTACCAAACTTTCTAATTCTGTCATTTCACCATTGGCTATATGAGATTTGATGAAAATTTAATAGAATGAATACAAATCTCTGTCTAAACAGGACATCTGGACATCGGATTATTGGACTTGCTGGTTCCAAATTCTCTTTGGCCAAGCCATAATCACAATAAAAATAACTGACAAAAAATTAAGGTGTCGGTGATAAATATTTATATAAGTACTAAAGGTTGTTATTGCCCCAGGCATACATACATATAACCAGACAGTACATTTATATGTGGAAGTCCCACTTAGAGAAGATTCTTTCACTGGCGTTATTATTATATTGCTGTCATGTTTTGCATGTGAATATTGTTGCCTGCCTCATGGCCTTAAGGGATTTCTCAATTTTCAGAAGCACCAAGTTTAAGCTTCTTTCATTTGCTTTCTGAAGTTTACACAGGAACTTTTTCTTTCTCATTAATAATGGGGGGGGGGGAGGCATGTGCAAAAAGGTTTAACTGACCCCACTCCAAGTAACAACAAGCCAAAATAAGAAAGCAGAAATACAATGCGCCTTGGGGAATTTCATCTATCCGGAGATTTTAGCCTAGATCAGTTGCCATACTATGCGATCTTGTATAAAGGAAATGTAAGTGCTCAAAGAAGTTCACCACTCACTGCTTAGACAGAGAAGTTTGTAATTATACAAATGAATATTATTAGAATGTACTTGGAAGATTACAAAGATGCCCAGACAACTCATGCTCAAGATGAAGTTGCACAGATTGTCATGGCCTCTTTCTCGAAGGTAATGAATATTCTTCAGATGGTAAGGGAACATGGGCTGCTGTTCGATGCCAATGACATTGAAAATTTAGGATAACAGAAATCCCACCATTTTTCATTTGTATGCAAATTATTTTGTTTCAGAAATTAACCCCTGGACCCCACGTCGGTTTCCATCTCCAGGAATTTTCTTTGCCAGCACCACACAGAGAAGATTTCTCTCTATCCTAAGGTCACCAGGCTCTCCTCCCTTAAAAGTAAAGACTTCTACCACCAGGTCAGAATGCTTCTTTGTTTTCTCTCATTACTGGAGGATAAAGAGCATTGCAAAGCCAGGCCTGTTGTAAAAACTCACATCTCTAATGGCCAGAGGCATTGAAATGCAAACTTCCACTATTTTCGCCAAATAACTTTCATTGACCACTTGCCTAGCGTTAAGGTAAACCCGTTACAATAGATCAATCCCAGTAGTGACCTTTTCAGCCAGGTCTTCAACTGTTAAAAAGCCCCTTTGTTACTTCCCACCTTAGACAAATGTCATCATCTACATGTGAAGGGGAGAGGGGCTTGAGGTTTTTAATTGATGTGGATTTAATTATGCTAATTTAGACAGCTGTAAAGCATTTCAGTATAGCAGGATAATAGGGCAAACAAATGCAGGTGCCCTTCCCTGCAGGGGTTTAATTTTTAACCTAGGAACTTGAAAGGGGAAAGCGCTCAAAAGCCAGGACAATTTAACATTTGTAGTTTAGAGTCTCCCACTCCTTCACTGAAATATTTAGCAGGCTCTAAATAGTCATTCTTAAACACTTGTTCTTATTTAAGAACCCCAAACCCGTCTTTAATTAGAATACAATGTTTTAAATAATGGATTTATCAAGAATTAATTCAAGATAACAGCAAACTAGAATTGGAGAATTTAAAATGACCTTTATTTCTTTCTCAAAAATATCGTAAAATGGAATGACAATTTTTTTGAAGTAGTAAAATCTGTAAGGGCTATTTTTCTTAAGTAGGGCAAGATTCTGATTTAAAAAAAAAAAAAAAAAAAAAAAAAAAAACAATGATTAGGTCATTTTACCTTACCATCTACCTGACTGGCCCACATTTCATCTCACTGTTGGCAAACTGCAGACGCCACAGTCACCTTTGCTGGTACAAAGATACAGGTCTTTCCATTCCTGCCTAGTGCCAATGTTCTCAGTGGGTACAGTGGAACCTGTAGATTGTTTGGGTCTTGTGAATCTTGTGCAGGCTTACGAATACAGAAAAGCTCCCTGGCCTTTTGGCTGGCCACTCTAGAGGAAGACTTAGTTCCCTAAGGCCAGGCCAAACCAGGTCTTGTGAAAGAAAATGGGGAAAGAAATCTGAAGAGCTTTTATGGCTGTTTTGTAACTTGCCTGGGTCTGAAAATGTCTAAATTCCCCACTTCTCAAGACTCAGGATGTCACCGCAGACACAGCTGCAGGACAAAGGGTTTTCAATGAATCATCTTCCTTTCTTGCTGCCAGGCCCTGCTCACCCGGGTTAGCCTTCTCTTCTGTGTCTTCTTTTGTTCTGTGGTAATCAGCTGTGTAATTAGCTGAAGAAAGGAGGATCCAAAAGGAGACCATCCTCTCTGTCCTATCCATAGGGACAGAGTGGCCCCACTCAATTCTTCCCAGGACACATAAATTGGGGTGTAAATTTCATCTCTAGCTTTTTAACCATTCTTCCATCTCCAATAAGTTGCTTAAGTTCTCTGACTTAACTTACTACATGAAACAGTCCCATGTAGTTGGCATAGCCATGGAGACTGTCCGGAAGACACAGTGGAAAGCATCTTGACCACTGGCTGCATCTCCCAGAATTCTTTGGCCACCCTCATCACAATTTCTTTTTCATTAACTTTTAAAATTGCCCTTTTCAGTTTATTACTTGATTTTCCACTCCTCACAGATTCTTTTAACATCTTTTTATCTTTTCCATAGACTTTTGTTGTGGTGGGTTGTTTGCCTGCTTGTTTTGAGATAGGGTCTCTATGTAACTCTGCTGTTCTGAAGCTCACTATGTAGACCAGGACTGGTTTCATGTTTTTACTTTTGGAGGGTCATAATAGGAAAGGAAAAACCACAAGTTATTCTCAAATGAATAGAAATAATTAATACTCTATATCCTATAGAGCATATTCATTACTTTTTCGGAGACATGCATCCTGGTGAATATTTCAGTCCCAGCACTAGGAAGGCAGAAGCATGAGATCTCTGTGAGTTTGAGGCCAACGTGGTCTTTATACTGGGCTCCAGGTTAGCCAGAAACTACATGGTAAGAACCTTCTCTCAAAAAACCAAAACCAAAACCAAGAAAAAAAATTTAGATAAAATTCTGGCATCATTTACTTAAAGAAATTCAAAGTAGTATGAGCATACAAATTTACACAATTTATTTTTTCTTATCCTTATATCGTGTAAACTATTGGACAGCTTGTCTCTTTGTTGCTGTGATTGTCTCTAGCTATAGGTGTCTTGGACATTCCAGGCTGTCAAGGCTCCTAACCAGGTAACTTTTATGTATATTTTTATTGCATTCTTTCTTTGACATTTTTTATGATATTAGGGAACATAAATACACATTCTACAATTCCATAAGGTATAATGTTATATGTGGTTTCTGACCCAGTCTTTCTGGTCAGGTCTTGTGGCCCAGACTTTCTAGCCTAGCCTGGTGGCCAGGACTTTCAGACTCAAAGTCCCATAGTCCCACTGAAACACACAGACGCTTGTATTAATTGTACACTGATTGACCCCGGGCCCAGATATATAACTTATTAACTCTTTACCCTTAAACTAGCTCATGATTCTTATCTGTTCAGCCACGCAGGCTTGGTACCCTTTCTCAGAGCAGCATAGTTGTCCTCTGCTTCTTCTGCCTTCTCTGTGGTATTTCTATTCTGTTCTTCCTATACCCAGAGTTTTCTTAGTCTGGCAGCCCCGCCTACGTTTTCTGTCTGCCTTCAGCCAATCAGCATTTTTATTAAACTAGTAGACACGACAATTATTTACAATGTAACAATACATAGTCCCACTACAATATATCCAAAAGAGTTTAATACTTATTAATACTCTTTGTCTTTCCTTTATAAGAAAAAAACATTTCCTTGTTCACTTGAGTTAAGTATGCTGGTGAGCCAATATGACAAAAGCAGGTTGACCTTAGATATCTGGACCACTGTGATATCCACTGACCAAAAAGTTCTTCTCTTAAAAAGAGTCTATGGAGAGAAACACAATGGAGCCTCCTACATCCATCCTTTCTTTGCCTCCTTACTAAAAGAATTCATGTTAGCAATACAATACTGTCTTAACTTCCTTAATGCTGAGAATAGCCACCTGAAACAGTTCTATCCAATGAGACATCCTTGGAAGACAAATCCAGATGCATTTGCCTTTTCTCTGTCTAGAGGAGTAGCAATTGTCTTTCATCTGAAAGGTAATATGGTTAAGGAAAGAGTGATGTGCTGACATATGTCCAGATAATGTTTAACTGCTGGTCCAAGGCCAGGTGCCATTCACCTCTAACATTTGTTAGAAATGAAAAAACTTTTGGATTAACTCACATTTCCATCTTTGCTATATATTGAAGATGAGTACATTGTAGTTGGTGAAGTTATCTATTAATGTTTAACTTTGTAGACATAGAAGTCATATTTAGCATTAGCAATCACATTACAGTAGACAAACTGAATAACGTCAGATTTTGAACCCCACCTAAATTTATAAAATGGAGGGAGCTTTGCTGCACATTTTAAAGAGTCTAGACTGGAGTACTATGATATTTACTGTATGGATTTGAAACTGAGCTATTTGGACTATATGGATGGAAATTGGAAAGTCTGCAGCAGATGCTTGAGTGTGGTGATGTAGTGAGGCAGCTGATGCTTGAACATTCCATGATCTGAGGAACAGAGTGATAGGTGGGCAAGAGAAGGTGCAGAAGAGGGGATCTTTTGTTTTGTGCATGCAGACTTTAGCTTTGTTCTTTCTGCTAAAGAGCCAACAGTTCAGTGGAGTTAAGGCAGTTAAAAAAAAAATCACTGAGATGCATTCTTTTTATCGGTAGTCAGAACATTTGTTTCAAATCAATATGACATAATAGACTACATGGCATTCATAATCAATAAATACACATTACCAAAGTTTTAATGTATTTAGCTGGAATGCCTTTAAAATACAGGTTCCACCAGCCCTGGTTTCCTAGTTCTTACAGAACAGTTCAGTAGAGCTGTATATTTTTGGTTGTTCTTGTATATATTTGTGGTTCCTGCTTTAAAATGTCTTAATAGTTAAAACCAAACAGAACAAAGGGAGATAGATCCGCTGTTACGAGCACTTAGGGTCCTTGCAGAAGACCCAAGTCTGATGCCAGCATTTACATTAGGCCACTTATAACCCTCCTATGACTCCTGTTGCAGAGATCTGAACACCCTCTTTAGACTCCTCAGGCCCCTATATGTACATAGCCTGCACAAGAACCAGCAGGTACACACTCGTAAGACAAAAAGTAATCAAACTTTTTGGGAAACTTTTGCCCCCCCCCCCCAAGACTTGGTTTCAAATACAGTCAAAGCGATTTGCGATGTATGTTTTAGTTCCTCTCATGTTGTAGACCATGCACAGCCCTTGTCTTCATGTAAGTTAAACTCTAGTGTAGCAGATTACAAAAAAAAAGACGCCTGCACCTGAACCCATAACCACGCACAGAAGCCAGGAGCCCAGGGAGCCTAGCAAGCTGCTACAATTCAGCTTGGCTGCGTGCAAAAGGGGTCCCTCAAGACAGTATTCAAGACACAGTTTAAAAGATAAAGAAGCAGCCGACAAGGGCAGTTGTCTACACCAAGAACAACAGGACTTACAAGTCCAGAGGGAAGACAAGTGCAATCATGCATGCAAATAAACAGTGGTGGACAGAGGGTTTACGGTCAAGAAGAAAGCCCCTCACTTGTGAAACCATCAGCAACACGAGATCAGATATTGTGACAACTAAGAGAGACCAAGTACACAAGAGTCCTTGATATCAACTAGGTGCTGAATAAAATCACTTTCCCACCCAGCCACTCACTGAGCTTCAGCTAAACCATCCTGCCACTTTCCTCTCATTGGAAGTGCTTGCTCTAAATATAATGATATAATGGAATGTTTTTCTGTGACTGTCTGATACTCCACGTGCCAACTCAGAACAATCTCATGTTTATTTATTTAAGGTATTCTTAGGCTTGTCACTCATTTCTTAAATCAACTGGTTACTTTCCATTTTTACTGCTTTTCATTAGTACAATGAATATAATCAAATACAGCCTGTTTATCAGTGATTGCTATGTTCCTGTACCTTATGACCTGTTCTTTTGGTGAGGGTTCTCCTTGGAGACAGGAGCGTGAGGAGAGGGGAAGAGAGGGAGAGAGAGATTATTGTCAATGTTTAAAAATAATCTAAAATCAGTTAGACAGGCAGAGCTCAGGTTGGAGAAGCAGAGAAAAGATAATATCACCCATCAAACCTGAAGATCTCCGGGCTGAATTCCTACTTTATTCATGGGCTCCTCCCGGTTAGATGAGACCTACCCACATTATCAAGAGTAATCTACGTTATTCAAATCTATCTTATCAAAAATAAACACACCTTTAATCCTAGATCTTAAGAAGAAGCAGAGGTAAGTACATCTCTACAAATTTGAGGCCATTCTAATCTACAGAGTGAGTCTGGCTAGGGCTACCTAGTCAGATCCTACCTTACCAAACAAAACAAAATACTCTGAACCCCCTTCAAACAACATCTACACCCAATTTCACATAAAACTTAGATATATTGGGCTAGCCAAATGGACAGGCAAAAATTATCCATTCATTCACCAATTAGATCAAAATCAGTTGTTTCCTCCCCTGTGAGGGAATATCTGGAAGTAAAGATCCTTCCCCTTTGTAGGTCAAGATATGAGATGTTGGGAAAATCTTTAAGAAAAATGGAGGTTCCAAGAATGAACGACATCTACATAGGAAAAAAAAGGAGCAAACTGTTGGAGAGAGAGAGACATTCTCATCCTGATGATACTTCTCAGTTCAGGTATGGTTTTGCCCAACAGGCTGCAGAACTTTAGCTTTATGACTGGAAGGCCTGCTCATTCTCATTAATGTATATCCTTCCATGGAGCCCTGAGACAGCACTGGATGTAGGACCTGGTTGGCCTCTACTAAATTCACACAATGTTTTTGGCAGTGTTAGCCTGGGTTTTTATATGAGTAAGATGAAATAATATCTACTTAAGATTGTGATGAAAATTCAATAAGACAGTCTACATCTGAGGTAATTCACACTGTGAAGAGTTCACCGTCTTGGAAGAAGTACTTGACTATTCTTAGGAATCACACTTATCTACCTCATCAAAAAACATGTTGACCTGTGGCCATACTGCATACCTCTCTGTGCATGTGTGAAGCAGGATGTTTTAGTTATATGTGTATTAATCTATTTCTATTACACATCATTTAAGCATTTTCAATACCTTCTGCATCCCTCACTAGAAGATAAAATCTGAAGGCAGAGGGAAGAAATTGACAAAAGGGTACAAATCTTTTGTTATAAGAAAAAAAAAAAAAAAAGACTGGTAGAGTATTTGCCTAGCAAGTTCAAAGCCCTGAGTTCAGTCAGTCCATAGCACAGCATTTGTGAGAGAAAACACAAGGATCAGAAGTTCAAGGTCACCCTGTGCTGCACAGCTAGTTCTAGCCTGGTTTTGGTTAAAGGCAATCCTGTCTCAAACAAAAAAGCAAAGGTAAGTGTGCTGGCTAATCTTACGCTAAATCTTTAAATCGGCACACAAACCAGAATTACCTGGAAGGAGGAAACATTAGTTAAGAAAATGCTTCCATGAGATCTGGCCAGTGGTCGTTTTTATTAATTAGTGATTAATAGGGGAAGACTCAGCCCTCCCTGGGCACTGGTAGTCCTGGGTCCTATAAGAGAGCAGGTTGAAGCCAGGCAGTGATGGTGCACACCTTTAATCCCAATAGTCAGAGAAAGGGGCAGGTAGATAGATCTCTGTGAATTTGAGGCCAGCCTGCTCTACAGAGAGAATTTCAGGACAGCCAGAACTGTTTCACAGAGAAAGCCTGTGTCAAAAAACAAGAAAGGAAGAAAGAAAGAAGGGGGTGGGGAGGGAGGAAGGAAGGAAGGAAGGAAGGAAGGAAGGAAGGAAGGAAGGAAGGAAGGAAGGAAGGAAGGAAGGAAGTGAGCAGGCTGGCAAGCCATGGGAAGTAAGCCAGGATCCAGCCCTTTGAGTTCTGACCTGACTTCCTTCAGTGATGAACAGCAGTATGGAAGGGTAAGCTGAATAAACCCTTTCCTCTCCAGCCTGCTTTTTAGTCATGTTTCTTCAAAGCAGCAGAAGACAGTACACAAGCAAATGAAAATCCACATAAGCTAAATACAGACCTAAGGAACAGTGTGATGTGATGGCTATAATTCATGTGCTGAGAAAAACCATCTTAACTGCCCTTACCACATAAATAAAACAGGTAACAATGTGAAGTAATAGTGTGTTAATCATCTTAGTTATGATAATCCATTTACAATATAAAAATGTCAAAATACTGCATTATATACAATAAATACACAAAATTATTATTTCCCAATTATAAACCTCAATAAAGTCAGAAAAAAAGTAAGAAATCAAGAGAAATAGTCCTCAATAAATGAATAAATGGTAGAACTACTATGCTTCAAACTTCCTGAATTTCTAGTGGTTCTTATTAAACTTAAAAAGTGTTTACTGAAAACACAATCTGCTCAGGGTTCCATACCAGGTGCTCTTGGCTATAGAGAACGGAGGAGATTTTCCTGAGGGTCATATCAAGTTTCAGTACCACAGTGATGGTTATAATAATGTAACCAGTCTGGAGGCCACACAGTGGACCATCAACTGGCCAGGACAGCCGTCTGCACGGTAAGCTCCAAAGTCTGAATTCCCACCCCACTGCTCACCGCTGGAGAAATGCTGCGCCAGTCAGGCAACACCCTCCAAAAGCCCCAGGCTCCTGAGCGGCAAACATGTCAGTCATCCAAGACCTGCCACGCAGATGTGTTCTCTGCGTCCTCGCTGTGGTCTGGAGAGGTGATCAGTGAGTATTTATTATTAGTTTGTTGACAGCGTTCTTGACATGAAGCAAACACAGTGAGTTGCTAATCACAGAAAGGGTCATTTATTTTCTATTTTGGATCACTTGTTTTCTCTACTGAAGGAAAGGAACATGACAGCTCTTTGTTAGTCATGCCAAATCCAAACCCCCCCTTTCTTTTGAAATCTGAATATGGCATCCTTCCTAACAATATACCCTGTCCTTATGCAGGTAGTTAAGCCTCTATTCACACTTGTGAAATCTCCCTTAATAAGACCAGTTTCCTGAAAGAGCCGAAAGGCCGGAGACCGGTGGAGCATTCCTACTCAGATGCTGAGGGGTAGTTGATGCTTGCAGAGCTGCTCGGTGCATTCCCTCGGCCCATCTTCCTTCTCGGATCCACCCAGCAACGCAGTATCTCTTCCCATGAATACATTATTTGTGCTAACTGGACAGTCTTGCTGTTGACAGTATCGTTTGTACTCAACTCCCCCGCTGTGGTCCAAAATCAGATCCAACACCTCTGGGCTTATACTGTGGTTGTACAGCAGCTGAAGGGCCCACTGCCAGCGGCTCCGAAAGGGATGCTCTCCAGCCTCAGCACCTGACTTCCTGGCTGCCTCTCTTCTAGTCTCATTGGTTGATGTGGCAGCTGTTGAGTCTGATAGTGAGCTTGGTGTTAGGTCAGTTTTCTGTTTGGCTGACAGACTTCCTGAGGCGACTATCTTTCTTGTCTTAATCTTGATTACAGACAATGTCCTCTATAACTTTGTAAAATAATTAATTCAACAGCCACAACCAAACCTTTGGAGTAGGATTTTATTTTATTGTTTAATTTCAATGTTGAAATAAAGCCGTAGGAATAGAGCCAGCTCAAACCAAGTTTTGAGACCAATGACTATCATGGGTCATTCAGAATCCTGGTAACCTTGAATGCAATGTTTATAAATGAAAATACAATACAAATTTGTGTGTATTAGAAAGGCTGTATGAAACCCCTTCTAAAAACAATTGGAAAAGGATACATTTTATGTCCTAATATAGAAAATATGAAATAAAATAGGTTTATCTGTAGTAATAAAACAGTACTTTTTTTTCAATAGTGAAAATATCAATTGCTTACAATTTTTGTTAAGAAAAACCTCCAGGGTTATGGCTTTCATCATCCCAAATTAGCCTCCCTCCCCCACAGACAGTGGTAATAAGTGTCACTAGTATGGAAGTTCTATGTGTTGTCATTTGATGGGCAACTGTCACCTCTTGAAATTCTGAGCATAATGTTGTGTGTATTGATAAAATAATAATAATAATAATAATAATAATAATAATTAATAATTCCCTGGGGGTGTCTGAGGAGACAGCTCAGTGGATAAGGCCATTAGCTCTGCGAGCATGAGGACCCGAATTCAAACTCACAACATACACATAAAGAGCCAGATACAATATTGTGTGCCTACAACCTCAGCATTGGGAGACAGCCAAGAAGATCCTTACAGCTCATTGCTCACAGGTTTAGCCTAACCCAACTATCAAGTTTTCAGCATTTCTAAGACTGTTTTTGGGAGTACATCCGTCAGGCTGCTAGTCAGAAAGATAAGCAAACTGGCATGTAACAAACACTCATAGAAATAAGTAAACCAGCATGAAGCACCATGCCATGGTCTACAGGCTTTTCCATTAGCCCAAACTGAAACATTCCAATTGGTCAAAACTACTTTTCTATAGTCACAGGGGAGCCCAAGGGAGTAAAGCCGTTCTGTGCCAAGATGCCCTTGGGCCCTTAGGTCAACGATAGAGGTGGTGTGCCCAGTTACCCCAGCGAAGCCAGGAGTGCAGAACAGCAAGCATGTTCCCCTTCAGAGAGACTTCTTCCCAGTTATTTGATATGAAGTTAAGGTTAATTTGAGGCTTAATCATCAGGATGATGGTATCTCATGCATTCAATGTATATTTATCAATATATAGCCAATGATTTTTAGATGAAAAATTATATTAGAAAATTTTTTAGAAGTCTTACAATATTAATAGAAAAGCAAGAAATACTTAGTAGCAGTTGCATGGAAGTTCTTCTTTCCTCAAAGGCAGCAGACATTATGTTCTTCACAAGGCTTTCATTCCTGCTGCTGTGATCCTGAAGCCTCTGTACAGCAGTTACTAATTAACAAAATGTTTAAATGGCTACAGTCAAGAGTTTTCTTAGAATTAGTTTACATTTTCTTAAGCAGGTTAATACACAGAGTAGATAAATTTCAAACCAACTCCCAATTCTTTCCAAAAACAGGGACTGTGGGATAAACAAAATTAATTCCAACTTTTACTTTTGAAGTGATCCCCAACTGGTGTTCACTGCACATAGTTTTACATCTACATCTGTGAAACATTGTTTTCTATTTCTTTCTCTACTTGATCTTTTAAAGTGTGATTTGTCTATAATAACGTAAGTCTAGGTCTTTGGAATCAATGCTCCATTAGAATGATTGACATTATAGAGTTTTAAAGAACATGATAGAAGATTCTGTCACTAGACACTACATTGAAATTAAAAAAAAAAATGATGGAAATGGCTGTAAGGGAAAGAGGTAGCCTTTTAAATCTAATTTGTTATGCACTGCAGTAGGGTAATGGATGCAATGAAAGTTCTTTTATGGAGTTCCCATGTCCAAAAGGTATTTAGGTAGCAAAGGTTGTTAAGCAGACTCCCTGTGGTCCCCTTCAACTGAAGGTGGCAGGACATGAGGTATATAGGTCTGTGTCCTCCTGATTTTTATTTCCTTGGGTATACAACTGCAAAGGACACCTTGGGCTGCTTAGAGAACACAAAAGGATTGCCAGGACCCTCACTGTCAGCATGAATAGAAGAGAGCTGAAGGGCAGCTGGAACCTTCCAGCGAGTTAAATCCTTCAGGTGGGTCTTTTCAAATTCCAATAGTGAAGAGTTACTGGAGAATTGGTGAGGATTTCACTAGGCCCCAGCAGGTTTGAGATCAAACGCTTTGGTTAAATAAAAGCCTGTTGGGAAATCTTAAAACCTCTTTGTAATGTAACTTTAAAAAGTTAATACAAAGAACCCTTAGACCAAGGCGGGTAACAGCAAGAACAAAGAGTATATCAAAACTGATTCCATTAAGAGAAAGCGGACATACAAATTCACTTAATTTAAAGCACAGTCTAGTTACATTACTGTTAGAGCGACTCCAGCATACGCTATTCTACCCTGCCCACTTATGTGACTTTCATTTCTTGTTATATATGCCAGACTCCAATTTGTTTTTTGTTCAGATATAATTTTGAAACAAAACACAATTTAATTTTTCAAGAAGAGAGTAATGTTATTCAAACACATTCCTATAGAAAATATTTTGAAAACAAATTAACAATAACCTTGATGAGGTGAACTGTTTTTCATAGTGCCAAACTGCCACCTGCCCCATCACTAATGACCTACCTAAACAATTCAATAAAGTACGTTTTAAATAATTAATTCCAACCCAGTCTTTGACAAGTGGCATACTTGTATAACTGAAATTGTCAATTCACAGTTCGGTGTAAGGAAAGAAACTTTTTTTGTGTGTCTAATGTCTGAATTTCCATTACTTCTAACCTTTCATAGTACTGTCACACTTGCATATATAAGTGTATTTTGTGTATAAATAGATGGCAGGGATGGTGAAGTACATTACACAGCTGTTTAGAGAAAGCTTGGACCTACAGCTTCTGATTTGGTCTCAAGGGAAGTACTGAGCGATGTTTCTCTCATCTCATACATGGCAGGATGCCAGGGTTCCAGTCATAATTCACTACATTCTCTCCTTTTAGTTGTTACTGAAGACAACTATCTTCAAGCTTTTGTATCGATAGAGAAACTGGTATTTTTTTCATATCTGACTTTTCATTTTTTTAAAAATTTCTTTGTTAATTAAAAAATTGTTTTATGTGTATGTGTGCCTCACCTGTTTATCTATTATGTGCCCCAATTGCATTCATGTGCCTGCAGAGTCCAGAAGAGGGTGTGAGATCTCCTGGAACTGGAGTGAGTTACTTGTGATTGTGAGTCACCAGGTAGGCGCTGGGAACTGAACTGCAGTTCTCAGCTTGTGTCTTCTCATTGAACAATACAATAGTAACCAACCAGCTGAGACCTCATTCTTTACTCTTTTGTCCTATAGAAAACCAAATCTCCAGGGCATCCGTTCAGCATCCTTACTCTGTATAACTAAAATAAGGTTTCCTTAGGGAGCAGTTCTCATTCTGTCTCATATAGACTCTTGTTTGTATGTTTGGCATATTACAACTTGCCTTTTAGATTAGATTCATGCTCACTGAAAAAAAAAATTCAAATATCTTAAGATAATTTCCCCATCCAAGAAACCAATTTTAATGATTTGGTGTTGCTAATACTCTTGATAGATTTATTATGCATATACAGGATTGACATTTTTAAACAACAAATTTGATATGTGTATGTGTGTGTGTGTGCACACGTATGAAATAAATAACTTTAAAAATAGTGATACATTATGAGAACCTGTACAGATATTTCTCCTTAATTGGTTGTAGTCACCTTCATTTTGTTCATTTCATGATATATTTAATTCTGCTGGCAAGTTTTTGGTTGCATTAAATTTTTTGTTCTCATCAACAGTGTCTTAATGAACACTTTTTAATAAAATTCAGAAATATTTTCCTGGCATAAATTCCTCGACAAGAAGTAGACTTAAAATGTTGAAGAATTTTGTTAAATTCCTCCGTAAACAGGCTGTGCCAATTTATCCTCCCACCAACTGTGCAAAAGTCATTTTCCCCATAACCTAGACTAGATATAATTTATTTGAAATTAATTAAAATGCATTCAAATGTTGTTAATCTAATAGGAGAAACTATCTCACATTTTCATTACTCTTTCAAATGCTCTATTACTTAAGGACCTTTAAGTAAAGAAATTCTTGATAAGTCACACCTGGACACCCCACACACCCAATGCCCCCAATAGAACATGTTTATGACCAGACGGACTCTCATTTCCTATATAAGTAGGTTGTCCCTTCAACTCACAGTTCGTTTGAATTCAAGGGGCATGGTGGAGGGTGGAGGAGGAGAAGACCTTAATATTAGCCTAAATACAGAGATAAGATAGTTATATTGACTCTCAGAATAAAAAAGCATATTTAATTATTAGCTGTGGTAACATCTCAGCCACTGCTATGGTCTATTACTATGGGTGGCTGAGTAAACAGTAAGTAGCATACAGACTCTGTAGCCCTCTTCTCATACACATCCGTCAGGGCATCACAGGAATAAAAGAAAAACCTGTATCTTAGTTTCTCTTGTAGTGGCATTATTAATTCTCCCACAAATCCTAAATTCAATAAGCCATTGATCTGATATGATGATGTATAAAATAACACAGCTAACACAGCTATATTCTTGAATATAGCATTGGCAACATGAAAAAAGACATTTCATATTTCTGTAGTCACAGTGTCTCAATGAAACCAAATCAGTATTAGGAATAAAAATAAGTAAATGCACCTTAAAATTTTATAATCCTAATCAAAAGAGTAGTGCAGGTCAACATCTCTTAGCCACAAAACACAGAAGGGAAGCTCAGAGGTTTTCAAGACTCTGTTGTGTACCTTATCTACCCTTCTCCTAAACCTGCCACTGTACTGAAATTTCCCATCAGTTGAAGGATAAAGACATTTGTTTGCAGCTACGTTATTCTACTAATCACTGGGAAGACTCCACAAGGAGTGTCTGAGTGTGTTCCCTAAGAGTGGGTGTTTCGCTGTCTATCACAAATAAACTCAGACTTTAGCTGTTTAAAATAAAACGCAAGCGTTACCTCACAGTCTATGTGTTTTTTAGAGCTGGGTACAGTTTAGCAGGGTGTCCTGCTTCATGTCTCTTTGGAAAGTACAATCCGATGTTAGCTGGTGTCAGCTATACTGGAGCTAGCTTCCCTTCCCTTCATGTGAAAGGGCTGGCTTCAGGTGCTTAGGCTACCAACAAATAATAAATGTTTCACTAGGCAGAGTCATTATCCAGGCTCATACACTTCTGGTTGGTAAGACTGGGTTCCTCACAGACTATTGGAATAAGTCTCATTTCTTTACCAGCCACGAAAGGCTAACACAGAAACTGTGAGTTACTCGGCTGAGAAAATAGAAGTCTTAGATGACCTAACCATGGACCTGATTTAACCCTGTCCATATTCTAGGTTTCAGAAGCAAGCCACAAGGCCCTGTCCACATTCAAGCAGAGGGAACTATACAAGACAACTATACAGAGGTGGGGGACATTGGTGGATAACATATTCAATTGTCTGTCAATCACAGAAGTGACTTTAATTGATAAAAGGAACAAAGGAAACTCAAAATGCAGGTAGGAGAATTCAAAAAAAATTATTGTGAGAAAGAAATTCTTTGGGGGAGGACAATAATCCAATAATATATAATGCTCTCAACAAACAGGTGAATCTGGGGGCATTGGCCATCTTGAGCAAAGGAATGTGAAAAGTCTTGGATCACAGTACCATGTGTCATGCCAAGGTGGGAGCATCCTTCCAATGATGCACAGAATGAAGACAGTTACTACTGTCCTCTGAAGAAAGAGCAATGAATGGCAAATTTTAGACAAAAAAAATTACAACTTCAAATAAGAGGAAATAAATAGGTCCTGCTTAATGTGGGGGGAAAATGAGAATAGTCCTTATTCACTCAAAATGCCAGGTCTATTCAGTTTGGAAAAGTGAAATTAATAATATTCCAAATACTGTGATTCTGTATCACAGCTAAACAAACCTACCTATCATTTGATGGGCTTAAAATCTGACTTTGTTCTATCAAGACCAAAAATGTGTTGGTCACTGAATGCTTACACTTCCTTTTCACTGACTTCTTATTTTATCTGGTGCATTCTGAGGGATCATTAAATACAAAATATGTCTCCATTTACAGCAAGGGACTCATAGACCTCCTATATTTATAAGAATGGCTGTTCTAACAACCATTAGGCTAATCAGGTGCATATGTACACATATGGGTAACATACACATTTCTGTGATAGCAAAAACAAGCAAGAGATACAGCACATAAATTGTCTTAACAGGTTTTGCTTCATTTTCAGTGCAAAAACTTACTAATTAATGCAAGTGTTGCAATCATTTTTATGACATTCCCCAAAGCTGGCACTTTAAGGGTTATGCCATATGCTGATTGACAGCAGCTATAATTCCATACAATGAGACTGTACCATATTGTTTGAAGTGAGGTGATATTCATCTCTTGAAACTGATCAAACATATGATTGCATCAAACAGTATTACAATATAATCGCGCTGCATGTGGGGACTGCCAAGGCTGATCATCCTGGCATACTTTTTGCCTTGGACTTCTCTAATAGCAGCTGAGACACATCACTGCACCGACATTTTCCTCTAAGAACTGAAGACTAAAACCGAGAAAAAAAAATCTGCATAAGACTGTGCCTCGGTTATGCTGTGTGAGTGTACATTTGCAGACTTCTTTGGAATCACAAATTTCCTCCGATTAACATCTCCCTAAGTATAAAACCCATAAAGAACAAGATAAAAAGGAGATTCCACACAGGGCATAAAAGAACTCAACTGCTCTTTATTTTTTTTCTTCAGTAACCAAGCAAACTTGCTTGGAAGTCATTTTGCTTTTTAAACAATTCTCTTTCTGCAGCGCCCAAATGCTCTCCTTTCCAGTACTCGAGTTTGCAAAGCTGTTGCTTACTGGTGACCGTGGGCAGTTGCAGTTACAGATGGAAAGGGCATGAGTTCCTGTTCTTCAGCCTCAGCAGATCTGGAGAGTGGTGGCCACGCATGGCCGGTGGGGAGCTTGGCTGTCTCTAGGTGGTTTCCACGGGGAAAATCCTTAACAGAGGGTTTTCAAATTAGGTACCCATTTTATTTTTCACCAACTTGTTTCTGTCCATTCATCCATCCATCCACCCAAATTTACAAAAGGGCCTGTGGTGATATATTGTGTATTTAATAAAATCAGAATATCAGAGGACAGAGCCATCTCTTCCAGCTTTTTTTTTATTTTTCATTTATTCTGTTTCAAGACAGGTTTTCTGTGTAACAGTTCTGGCTGTCCTGGAACTTGCTTTGTAGACCAGGCTGGTCTCAAACTCACAGAGATCCTCCTGCCTCTGCTCTTCAAGTGCTGGGACTAACAGTGTGTGCCACCACTGCCTGGCTGGTGGCTCCTACACAATGCCTGAATGTCTGCCTCCTCCTGCCATAAATATCTTCTTCACTCAGTTGTTTCACTTCCAGGTTCCACTCTGCATCATAATCCCAGAGTTAGGATTAAAGGTGTGAGCTACTACTGTTTGGTTGTTAGTCTTGAGTTCCCAGAAACACAGAACAATCTTTGTCTCCTGAGTGATGAAACTAAAAGTGTGGGTCATCACTTTGACCTTCATGGCTTGACTATGGGTGATTCTGTTCTCTTATATTTTGGCTTATTCTATTAAATATACAATATATCATCAGAAGAACCATTAAGAAACTTTCAGAACTATGCTCAGGACAGCTTGCAAAGAAACAAAAAACCTGGGATTCTATTCATTTCATACCCAGGTGTTAATGTAAGCAGTCATCATCCAATCTTGTCCCGTATTTATTCTTTATTCTAAACTTACTGTTACTTCACCCTTAGCCTTGGTGTTAAGGGTGTGAGGACATATCCTAAATATCTTCCACCTGTTTGGGCCTGCAGAAACCATGTGAACACAGAGATTCTTGCAGACCAGCTACCCAACCATGCCACACAACTACCTCTGTACACAGGGGAATCTGGGGCTGCTACCCTCCTCACCAAATTACAAGACCATAGATAGATCTCTCTGCTCTTATGTCCTCTCACCCAGCTGGGTACAGGAAGGTTGGGCACTTCAACAAGGACACAGGGACATCACAAACACCCAGAGATCTGTCCCAGAGCTAATGGGTCTTTATGTCATATAGGAGATGAAATTCTGTTTTGGTCTGTTCTCCTCAAGTCTCCCATTCACGGTTTAAGATCTGGAGGTTTGCATTTCAAAAGGCTCAGCTTTGACTCAGTTTTGATTTCTGTAGTATCAAAACCCTTTGTCCGCATAAGCGAGCCTGCAGTGAGCAAAGGTCAGAATGTTCTTTCTCTTTTTTTTTCTTTCTCTGCAGCTTCATTTACATGGTTGCTTGGCATTCTTTGCCTTTCTTTTATTTCTGAGAGTCGAACACTCAGTATTTCAGTATATTGACCTAAGGAATTTTCTTATTTTTTTCTTATCATTCTAAGTTTTAAGAGGTGAATGTTTACCTTCACTTACTACTTATTCTACACCATTCATTTGAAAACTTTTTATTTTGCTGTTTTGCTGCTGTTGTTGTTTGTTTGTCTTGAAATAATCAAGATCTAACCAAAATCTGGGCACACAGTAAAATCAGCTTTTTTTTTTTTTTTTTTTTTTTTTTTTTTTTTTTTTATTCTGAATATGGTTGAACTGTTGATTCAGATAGCAGGCTTTCTCTTTGTTGTAATCTGGTGGGAGAGGGTACCTAGTGGATGCAGGCAGGTGGCAGCTCCAGAAAGCAAACATCTTACAGGCTATGCCCACCGGAAGACTTTATTAGAATAGGGGAAGGGGGCGGGGCACCAGGACTCCAGGAAGTGGGTCAGAATACCAACATTCTTGGGCCACCAACCAGTTCCCAAATCATGACATGGAAACTTATTACTAGTTGGGAATGCTTGGCCTTATCTTTTGCTTATTTCTTGCTAGCTCTTATAACTTATACTAACCTGTTTCTCTTCACCTCCATTTTGCCTTAGGGGTCTTTTACCTTTCTCTTCTTCTGTGAGTCTCACTGGAGTTTGAATGGCTGGTAGCTGCCTATCTAGCTGGCCTCAGGCATTTCCCTCTCTTTCCCTTTATTCTCTTCTTCTCTCTTCTACTTATTTTCTCTGCTCTCCAGCCCTTCCTGTTCCTCTCCTGTCTAGCTATTGGCCATTCAGCTTTTTATTAGACCAATCAAGTACCTTAGGCAGGCAAGGTAAAACAATAACACACATTTATAGAATTAAACAAATACATCATAAACAGATGTAACACACCTTTGCATAACTAAAGGAATATTCCATAATATTTCTCTGTTTTGTCCAAATAAAAAGGGTTTTAACTATGACATAGTAAAACTCCATACAATAAGAGCAGTTATCAAGTAAAAATTACATTTACAATATTCGGTCCATCTCTATTTGGCAAATACAGAGAAATCACGTTATTATCTGTCCTATCTTGATGAGTCCAAAGTTCTGTTCCTAATTTATCTTCTACCATTACTAAGAAAAACTGTAACTTTAGTTATCCAGTCTACAACTCCATCAAAGACCCAACAAGGATATAACCTAAATAAGCAGAAAGTGTAGAGCAAGCCACTTCTAAAACTGTAGAAATGACACAGACCCCTCCTCGGATCTGTGACTGTGACTTCAGTTGGGAAGTGCATTTAACTTAAGCCCATTTAAGCGCTTAACCAGGAGCTGCATTCCATTCTCTGGCACTGGGGTGTTCACACAGTGGAAGGTGTATTACTTAGCTTGCTGTGTCTACTCAATGTGCTGATGAGACAGAGCCTCCTATAGAAGCCATAACCCTTGGTTTGTTTTAGCTTTCTCAGGCCCTATGTGGAAACTCAGGCTCGACATTGGTCACCAAATATAGCAGACTTTCTGTTGGGCCATCAACCAGCTCCCAAATCATGACATGACATAACTAACAATAATAACTTACTATTAGTTATGAATGCTCGGCCTTATTTTATGTTAATTTCTTACTAGCTCTTATATCAACCTGTTTCTCTTCATCTCTGTTTTGCCTCTGGGTTTTTTACCTTTCTTTCCTTCTGTATGTCTTACTTTGTGACTGACTGGCTGACAGCTACCTGGTTGGCTGGCCCTGGGCACCTCTCTCTCTTTTTCCCTTATTCTCTCCTCCTACTTATTCTCTCTGCCTTCCAGCCCTACTGATTCCTCTCCTGCCTAGTTACTGGCTGTTTGGCATTTTATTAAGTCAACAGATGCCTTAGGTAGGCAAGGTAAAATAGCAAGACATCTTTACAAAATTAGACACATGTAGCATGAACAATTGTAACATTTTTTTTACATAGTTTAAACAGTGCAACATAAATAAATATAATACACCTTTACATAGTTTAAGTAATATTCTAAAACAAACAAATGTAATACGTCTTTACATAGTTTAAGTAATATTCTACAACGGACCCAATGATTCATTAGTTCCAAATACAAAAATGTTTTCTTCAAGTAAGAGTTGCCTCCTGTATACCTCCAGCACACGATAAAATTGAGCAAGTTAACTGAGCCAAAGACATTTCAGCTTCTCCACGGTGAGACCATATACACACCTCAACTGAAAGGAGTTAATTCAGAATCATATACTAGATATAGCAACTAGGTCTCTTTTGTCTCCTGCAGGCTGGAATAATGCTCACTCTTAACTTTAATGCCTTTGAAGATGAGTCAGTTACTCTACAGAGTTCACCTCAGTGTGGTTTTACTTGATGTTTCCTTAGGATTGGTCCTGGCTATCCTGAAGCTGCAAAACTGTGTCTGCCATGGCTTCAGTAACTGACATTCATCAGACCTCTCAACTAAAGCACCATCTTCTAGTCCTGCCCACTGAGGGTCCTACCAAGGGTAAGTGTGTGCATGCCACACACATTTTTATTTCTGTGTGTGCCTGTTTATATATGTGATGGCACCTATATTTTAAAAGTACATTCTAACTTGTCTTTTCTCTGTTTCAAACAATAAAAACAAAAACGCCTCACTTCCCCAATTCTTCTGAAAGATACTAATGGAATTGCTTCTGCTACAATCTCCTACCATTTCAACAAGAGCCCTCTTTGTACAGCCATTCTCCATATGCTGTTTGGGACTGAATCCTTCTTTGGGCCACTTCCCAGCACAGATACTTAGCCTGTTTAAGGTAATTCCTCAGGCTAGAGTGCCATATAGTCTCCAGTGGTGTTCTTTTGTTCTACTTGGCCATGGCACATCTTTCTAGACACCTCTAGGTCCTCATATCTTACACTGTTCCATCAAATGGCCCTGGGATTATATTTTTTTATAAAGAATAAAATAATGTTTCCCAAAATGTGGTGGTAGAATTTTATCCTTCAGTTTTATGTATTTTGCATTTTTAAGAATTTTTGGAACTTTTATTTTTTATTGTTAATGTGATGAATTGCGCTCAACTTTACTTCTTCATTTTTAAATTAGTTATTTTTTGGTCAACTAAATGATGTGAAAGAGTTTAATT
This sequence comes from Phyllotis vaccarum, assembly GCA_033318265.1. NCBI lineage: Eukaryota > Metazoa > Chordata > Mammalia > Rodentia > Cricetidae > Phyllotis > Phyllotis vaccarum. Next base: position 40,810,183 of record JARWLC010000002.1, on the reverse strand, counting down.
AGTCAGGATTTTCCATAGAAAGAGAAAGAACCAATAGAGGATAGATAGAAAACAGTCAGATGGATGACAAAAATAGATAAATGGCAGACAGATGATAGGTAGATAAATAGATAGATAGATAGATAGATAGATAGATAGATAGATAGATAGATAGATAGATAGATAGGTAGGTAGGTAGGTAGGTAGGTAGGTAGGTAGATAGATAGATAGATAGATAGATAGATAGATAGATAGATAGATAGATGATAAGTAGAAGAAGAATAGATAGGCATTATTAAGGAATTGGCTCAGCTAGTCATGGAGATTTAGGACATTCATGATAGGTTGGTAATGATCCAGACAAGTAAGAACGTGGGTTAGTCGTAGTCCAGAAGCCTCAGTATCACAGAAGCTGACAGCATAGGGTCTATAAGCATCTTTAGGAGAAGGCTGCTGGTTCAAGTCCTGGATTCCAAAGCCTAAAGAACTTGGAGTTTTGACATCCAAGAGGAAAAAAGAAAGCCCTGGCTCCAGAACAGCAGAAGGCTGTATTTCTTCTGCTCCATTTTCTGCTTACCTCACCTGCCCACAGTTGATGAAGACAGATCTTTGTTACTGAGCCCACTAATTCAAATGCGAGTCTCATCTTACCTGGAAATACCCTACACATGCCCAGAAACAATGCTTTATCAGCCCAGTTATACTTCATTTTGGGTAGTTGATACCTAAAAATAACCTACTAGTCAATCTATGCTCCAAATGTGCTTAGAAATTCCACATCTTCACCCTCATTCATCTTACCTTAAGATCTACTATACTGCCATCATACTAGGTTTACAAGTTATGGTGTTCAAATTATCTGTAGTCTAGCTATGACTTGTAGTAGGAGGTTTCTAGCCCGGACTTTCGGGCCTAGCCTCAAGGTTTAGGCCCGCAGACCTGCAGACCTGCAGACCTGCAGAGACACACAGATGCATAGGATAGTTTTAGGCTGATCGGTCTAAGACCCAGGCATATAACTTGCTAGCTAGCTCTTTACCCTTAAACTAACCCATGTCTTTTACCTTGTTCAGCCATGTGGCTGGGTACCTTTCCTCAGAGCAGCATAGTTGTCCTCTGCTTCTTCCGGCTTCTCTCTGGCATTCTCCTCTGTGCTTCCTGTTCTCAGAGTTTTTAGTCTGGTAGCCCCGCCCACACTTCCTGCCTGCCTTTGGCTAATCAGCGCTTTTTATTAAACCAGTGGGTGGGACAATTATTTACCATGAAACAACACAATCCCCTACAATAACTGTGTCTCTTTGAGCTGCCGTTTCCTTAGAGAGGAGTGTTAAAATATTTCTACAAATTGTAGACTGTCTATTTGCTCTTGTAATCTAGTCCGTCTGGCCTCATGTGTTTAGAATATATGTTGTTTGGTGCCTACAAGTTCAGAATTGTTACATTTTTTAAAGAGAATTATTGCTTTTTTATTAGATAGTTGCTAATGAAATTAACAACTAATTCTCAATATTGCCATTCTTCTAATATTGCTTTAATGGTTGATTACACTTTAAGTTCTATTTTTTGAAGCAACACCAACTTTTTATTTCTCATATTTGCCTACTACTTCTTTTCCTAGACTTTTACTTTCAAAGTTTATTTACCCTTTAAATTTGCATATATTTTCAGTACACATAATTTATCTAAATACATAACATTCCCTGTCAGTCTCTGGTGTATGGCCACCTTAAATTGCTTGCATTATTATATATCTGAACCAGTATCCAGCATTGTATACTGTACTTTTACTACCTTTTCTGATTTTGTCCTTTCTTATTCTCTGTGTGTGAGGGTGTGGAGGTTGAGTGCAGGAACCAATCTGTGCATGTGTGGATAGAGCTGGACACTAGCTATCTTCCTACATTGCTCTCTATTTTTATGTGTTGAAACAGGATCTCTAACCAAACCTAGAGTTCACTGGCTAAAGTAGCCAGACAGTGAGCTCTGTTACTTCACCTCCAACAATTGGGACTGCAGGAGAGGACTGACATATCCAGCTTTTTACATGGGTACAAGGATTCATGCTTGTGCAGCAAGCATTTAACTTACTAAGCCATATCCTCAGACCAATTCTGTTCTGTGTTTAGACCTGTGAGGGTGTGGAGGCCAGAGGTTTATGTTGGGTGTCTTTTATGATTGCTTTCTACCTTTATTTATTTATATTTGTTGATAATTTCATGCATGAATGCAATATATCTAATTGAGATATATTGTATTCATTCCCCACAGTCCCTCCAACTCTACCTAGACCACACACATACACACACACACACACACACACACACACACACACACACACACACCTATGCACACACAAGCCTCCTCTCAGCTTTCTGTCTTTCTTTCTATACTCCACTGATCTATTTAGTGCTGTCCATGTGCATGGGTGTCATGCAGGGCCATGCCCCTGAAGAAAATTAACTCTCCTGTTACAGTACTCTAAGTAGTACGTCACCTTTGTCATTCCTTGGAATTTAGGAAGTGAAAGTATCTGGGCTTTGTTCTCAGTTCCAACTCTAACCCTGAATAGGGTGGGGTGGTTTGAATGAGAATGACCCCCATAGATTCATATATTTCAATACATAGTCCCCAACTGGTAAGCTGTCTGGGCAAGATAAGTAGGTATGACCTTGTTGGAGAAGGTGTGTCACCGGGAGCAGGCTTTGAGATTTCAAAACCCTACACCATTTCCCTGTCTCTCATTTTCTCCCTTCCTAGTTCCTTGTGACTGCTTTCTAAAGATGTGAGCTCTCAGCCACTGCTCCAGTGCCATGACTGCCTGTTACCAATGCTCCCTGCCATGTTTGTCATGGACTCTAACCCTCTCAAAGTGTAAGCCGCAAATAAACTCTTTCTTCAACAAAGAGCTCCAATCATGATGTCTCATAACACAAATAGAAAGGACACTAGGTTACCCAAAATGAAATGAAGAGGGTTAATATCACCTCAATGAGATAATGGATGTTTCCTTCCCAGAGCCTTTAGTGCAGAAGCTTGCAGAGCCCTATGGAACTGGCCTGCCTGCTTTTATGAGTTAGGTCTAGGAAACATGTAAATTCTATTATTAATCTTTTGGGTACTGGCCAAAGGCTAAGAATGCTCTCCTGCTCATTCTGGGTTTTCCCACGCTTTCTCTGTCGTCTTCTTTTTTCCTCAGGTGGCTGCTTGCCTAGCCATCTCTGTAAACGCTATGGCATTCTTTTCTTTTTGTATTTGCTGAGATTTATAGCTTGCTTGCTCTGGTGTTCTTCCTGTAAACTCTAATAAAATTATCCTTGGGCTTCCTTTTGAGTCTGTTTTTAAATTTATTTATTAACCAGACTAAGAACCACAAAGGACCACAGTTTTCCCCAGTCTCTTACTAAGGGTTCTATTGTTGTGAAGAGATACCAGGACCATGGAACCTCTTATAAATTTAACTGAGCCTTGCTATGGCTTAGTCCATTATTTTCAGGGCAGGGAGCATGGGGGCATGAAGGCCGACATGGTAGCTAAGAGTTTTCCATCTAGATATGAAGGTAGAAGGAAGAGAGAGACCCTGGGCTTGGCATGGACTTCTGAAACCTCAAAGCCCACCCTCAGTGACACACTTCCTCCAATAAGACTACACCTCCTAATCCTTTCTTTGAGGATCAAGCATTTGAATCTATAAGCCTATGGGGGTTACTCTTATTCAAACCATCACACCCAGTAAATCTTTGTCTACAGTTATCACTTGCTCAATTATGGATGGTGTCTCATGAACTCCCCCTTCTTTCTATACTGAAGTATTGATTATCTTAACCCTGGCCAGGCCTTGTGCAGGTAACCAGAGATGTTGTGAGCTCATGAATGCAATATACTATGTCAAGAAGACACTATTTCACATCTTTATGGCTTTCCTTCATGATGGTCCCTGAACATTGTGGGAGGGTTGTGAAATAGATGTCCCAGATGTGGCTGGGCACTCCACAGTTACTAATAACCAGTTGTACAGCATACATCATTTTTGTCTGGTTAATATTTTAATTCAGGTTGTTTACAACATTCTGTGAGTGCAAGTTTCTTATTATTTATCTGGAAAAAAATTGTAATTGATATAAATGTTGAATGACACAGGCATAGGAAATAGAATGCCTATGGCTCTAAAACGCTTGATTGATAACCGTCTCCTCTCGAAGTCTTTCAGATAATGCTGGCACTTCAATGTGGGACTCTTGGAAAACACAGTTCAGTCCACCACACCAATATAATGAACTTCTTTTCTGATGACTTGTTGCTTCTTCTCTCTCCAGATACAAACCTATACTCAATAGTCTGCTTGGGTCAATGTCAATGGCAGTGTAAACCCCATTCCTTTTACTTGGCTGCTAGCATATCTCCTAATTTGTTTAGTCAAGGCCTGGGTGTCAGCTTTGATGTCACTTCCCCAGAGAAACACTTCCAGACTCTCAGATTAGGTTATGTTCCGGATTTGAAGATTTATATGCATGGCTTCATACTTATTCCCATAATTCCAATAAACTGATTAATTTTGCCATTACTAAAACTCTTCTATTTTACAATCTTATGAATTGTCAGATACACCACCAACTTGTGAAAAATTCGGTGGGAGAGGCACAAATTTTTCTCTATTAGTCAGCTACTACAAGAGTAATGTATTAAAAACACCACAAAATTCAGTATCTTAAGAAAACAGACATTTGATTCTCTTTATTGGAACTATGACTTAATTTTCTAGAATTAATTTGTATTTGCCTCAAGTGCAGGTTGCATCTCTGAGATCCAGTCTAATGAGTTGGGTTTAGGTCTACTGAATGTGTTTCTAGTTGTCTACCCAGAAGAGCAGCCACTCAGCCTCATAGTGGAGGCAAAAGTTGAAGAAGACAGAATGAGCTTCTGTGAAAGTGGTTTCTTGGATTAGACACTCCTCCTAATTCTTTTGGTAAAATAATATTTTAAGGTTCTGGTAAAGCTGAACATTGATATGTCAGGGAGTTGTAGAATTTTAGTTGAAGATGTGTTACATTTTTTTTTTTTTCATGCTGTGGAACATTTGTTTTAATGATGCAAAGATGTATTGTGTTCTTTAATGTTGCATTTGCCTAACTCTGTGAAGCTGTGTTACTGGGATCGTCTAGAACACTGATTGGTCTAATAAAGAGCCTGAATGGCCAATAACGAGGCAGGAGAAAGGATAGGCAGGGCTGGCAGGCAGAGAGACTAAGTACAGTAAAAGAGAGAAGGAGGATGCCAGGGTCCATCCACCCAGATACACAGCCAGCCATGGAGTAAGAAGTAAAAAAAGATATACAGAAACTAGGAAGGTAAAAGCCCAGAGACAAAAGGTAGATAGAATGAATAATTTAAGTTAAGGAAAGCTGGCTAGAAACAAGCCACGCTAAGGCTGAGCATTCGTAAGAAAGAATAAGCCTTCATATGATTTATTTGGGAGCTGGGTGGTGACCCTCCCCCTGCAAAAAACAAAGAGTAAGAAGTAAAAAGATAGGAAAATCCCCCCGAAACCCCAAAACCACAGGGGGACATTAGAGAGGCTAGTAGGAAAAGCCACAACCACAGTGGATAACTACATACATGGAGGAATTGGCAGCCATAGTTCAATCTCATGACTGCAAAACCAACTTCTAGTTTACTGATGATAGATTTTTAGGACATTTCTCTACCAAAGGATATATCTTCCTGCATATTGTAAGAAAAACTTCATAGTCAGAGCCTACAGCACTTTTGAGCCTCTTCTGATAACCTATGGTTATACATATCATTCCAGTCACCCCCTATTTATGTAACCAGAGCTCAGGTACACTAAGGAACAATTGTGTAAAAAGAATGGGTTCCATCCCCATTCTCTATTTTGCTAAGTTCAGACATTCCCCCACTACAATGATACTTATCATTGGACATAAAACCCTTTGTATAAAAATCAACAAGTAGTCTTTAGCAGATACTTGACATCTGAATTATAGTCTATAGTGTGTGAGGTAGGTGCACAACCTCCCTAGCTTGTAAACTCTACAATCTGTTTTTAATGTCTTTTAATTGTACTGTCTGGATGTAATAGCAATTCTTTTGAGTGTGTCTCAATAACAAACAAAACACAGGCTTATCTTACAGTGTGTGTTTTCTCTTCTTGTGGGGCCTACAGAGGACATTTAAATGTCAGCTCATCTTGTCTCCAGCCATGAATATTTGCCTTAATCATTGTATCTCTGTGTAATAGCTCAAGATCTTAAGCTCTTTTTGGTTTTCTTTGTACATATACTTTCATTTCAAAGGTACCTTGGAGTGTCATTCTTAGGGTGGCATTTGAAAGGATTGGTTAGATATCCAAATTTAAGTTAAAATTCTACCCACAAGGTGATAACAGTGTAAGTAATACAACTCAGAGACTTGATTGACAATATCACTTATGACAGTATCACTTATACCTAAAAGCTGGATATTTTTTTTTCTTCAAGACCAGGTTTTTATGTGTAACTGCCCTGGCTGACTTGGGACTCAATTTGTTGACCAGACTGGCCACAGACTCACAGATGTCTGCCTGCTTTTGCCTACATAGTGCTGGGATTAAAGGCAGGTGCCACTGCCGCTAGGTGAGCTGGGATATTCTCGAAGGATCCATTTAAACACAGTACTAGTGTCCTTATCTGATCTCACCTGTTCTTCTACTTCAAGTGTGAAGTGATCAGTGTTCTTTTGCTCGGGATTGATGTGGATGCTAGAGAGCCCCTTTTCTGAGGCTGCATGGACCATATGAAAGGTACAAGAGTCTGCTTTCATATCACATGATAGCCTTAGAGAAGGGAGCACCTCACACTAGTGTGTGTGTGCACCAGAGAAGAGACGATAAGGGTCAGCACTGTACCCTTATACAGTCCAAGATCATATTCTAGGACTTACCACCATAGAACTGAGCCACATTTTATGTCTGACTAGTGCGACTTAACACCTGCCATTACCAATCAAATAGAGCTGTGGCTCCTATGTAGTAATCACCCACAGGACAGCATCATGGTAAAGAACGAACACAGCAGGGCATAGGCCGAACATAAATTTCAAAGCAACTCAACTTAGTCATTTATTTTCTTCACAGAGCACTGTGAAGGGCACCATCTCCATGGCTGCCTTCACTCCCTCCTCCCTACCCCCTCTCAGTGGTTAACACACAACAGCTGCTTCTGCTCCATTATATTTCTCTTCCAATTGAACTCTCCTATCAAGATAACCTCCCCCTGTAATTTAATCTTTAAAACTTCTGTTCTCTCTCTCTTTCCTCCCAGTTTTCACTGTATGTCTTTCTTTGCTTGGGCAATACTCAGTGTGGATGGAGCATAAGCAGAGGAGAAAACCACCCAGGGAACAGAGAATCCTGGTCTGCAACACAGAGGTGGGACACACCCTTACAGTCTCTTTCTCCTCCATGACTTCATCTTTAATGCTGTTCAAAAGTAGAAAGTTTGCCTTAGATTGACCTCATGTAAACATTCTTTATACCTGGGTCTTTTCATGTTAATCCATGCCCTCTATTATAATAAAACACAACCCAAATGAATTGAATGAGTGAACAGGGACTATATGAACAGGTGTAAAATAAGACTTTAAACCTATTTGAAAAATTATTGTAACTAATCTTTAGGTATTTATCATTAAACCTTATGCAGGGTGTGTGTGTGTGTGTGTGTGTGTGTGTGTGTGTGTGTGTGTGTGTGTGTGTGTGTGACATGCCTTTAATCCCAGAATTTGAGAAGCAGAGGCAGGCATATCTCTATGAGTCTGAGGCCAGCCTTGTCTACAGAGCAAGTTTGAGGACAGCCAGGATCACACAAAGAAACTATTTCAAACAAAGAAAGACATTTTGACTGCTAGAAGATAAAAAGATGTTTTTTAAGACTCAAGGATTTTTTGTCTATATTAAATAATAACTAAAAAGGTAAAAAAAATAGAGAAATTTGAGAGAAAAAACAAATGATACCTATAGTCACCCAAACATCTAATGTTTAAATGATCTCAGTAGTAGTTACAACAATAACTATTTATTTACTTACTTTTTATTTTTATTTATTTATTTATTTATTTTTGAGACAGGATCTTTCTATGTAGCTCTGGCTGGAACTCTTTACAAGACCACCAGGCTGGCCTCAAACTTACGGAGATCACTCTGCCTCTGCTTACAAAGTATTGGGGTGGAAGGGCCTGGCTGTAACAAAATACGTTTCACAAGAAGTCTTTGTACACAGTAGAGGCCAAATATGACTGAAGCAGACCTGAACATCTGCCATAAGTTGTAGCTACAGCAGGGTTGCCCACCTCACAGTCATCTCCTTCTTTTTATCATGGCACACTTCATCTCAAATTTGCTTGTGACCCATCTATCTTATCCATATGCCTCAGGATCGAGGTGTTTCCATCTTTTTAATGGTGATTTATTTGTTTGTCTAGCAAGCTTTCACTACATAGCCCAGGCTAGCTTGTAGTGGAATTCTCTGTGTAGTCTTGGCTGGTCCTGAACTTGGCAGTCTCCTTCCGCAGCTTTTGAGTGATGAAACCACCTCCTCCTCTGCTGCTTCCAGTGTGTCCATCCATGATGCCATGTGTTACGTGGGTGAATCCTCTGGAGGGCTTCTCAAAAATCCTTTCTGTGACTGTAGAAAGATACAAGTTAGAAAATGTCAGTCCAGTATTTGAAAGAGACACTGGAGAAATGTGGCACCTGGACTACTGAACCCTTTGGTGGCCAACCATAAGACGTCAGCTAAAGGGACTCTATCAAGTCAGGGGGCAAATTTCAAAGACAGTTATTCTGTACTTAGACTTCTTGCTAGTCAAATTAGTTGGTTTTCTCTACTGAGAGAGTCCATTGGTCAGGCCTTTCTATTCTTTTTGCCTGTGAGAAAATCCTGGGTAATACAAAGAACAAAACCAAGGGCAGAGCATGTGGCTTTGGACTGCTAGGCAGCCTGGGAGCAGTGCGTATTAGGAGAGCTTCGATGGTGAGTCTTCATCATCAACTCGACAGGATCCAGAATCTCCCAGGAGACACACGTGGGAGCCAAGCAAAACAGTACGGGTAATGTACCCCTCTAACAGAAAGAATGCAATGTCATCTACATCACCCCCCTCCCCCAGCGCTGGCATATTAACTCAGGTCTAGCTACTGTTTTCATTCTGTGATCTTTTTCTTTTCCCCCCTTCCAGGTATTCTAAAGTGTGCCCAAATTTTTATTAATTTTGTAGGCAAAGTAACTCTTTATGTTCTATTCAAAGGAACTCTGTAAGTATGTTTGAAATTTGGGCTGGAGAGATGACTGGGTTAAGAACACTTGCTCTTGCAGAAGACCGGGTTTGATTCCTAACACCAACACATTGGTCTACACCTGGAACATCAGTTTCAGGGGATGCCCTCTTCTGACTTCCATGAGCTCCAGGCATGCACATGGTACACAGACATGCAAACACTCATAATATGTACATATAAAATAAAAATATTAAAGGAACCCTGAAAGACCCAAAAGAGTACTGTGATAGCCTTTGGATTTATTTTTGTTTTGTATAATTTTCGACATACTTCTTAAGCAGAAAAGGAGTGATTTAGAAGCTCATTCTTTCTTGTGTCACTAAAGAAGTCATAAATCTTTATTTTCTTTTATTTTCCCCCATTATTATCCTCCTGTAATTGCAAACTCCATCTTCTACACACAATTTCAGTGAGTACGGATTATGTAATCCTGAGTGGAAAAAGCCATGATAGAACATTTAGACCCAGCTTTGTAACATACCAGCAGTGGGGTCAGAGTTGCTTTCACTGAAACTCGTGACTTAAACTCTAATTTACCTTTATCATAGGGTATTATAAAGCCTAACTCGGAGGACAGGTGATTTTCAAAGTCCATCGCAATGCTAAGGAACCACTCAAGTGCAACAGAATGGCTGTCTTACAGCGGATTCAGGCAGGAGAAGGTCCAACAGAAAGTGCAGGAACCCAGCTTCCTACAACCTGTGAAGGCATTCCCACAAAAAGCAAAGAATCCAGGAGCAGAGATGCTGGGGTACAGCAGTCTGAGGGGCAAGCTGCAGTCTCTGGCTGGAGAGCAACCAGAATCCCTTTTATTTGTCTTACATTTTATTTCTTTCTTTATATTCTTATAACTGTATATATTTTCACCTTCCCGTGTGTGTGACGGCGCCTGAGGAGGCCAGAGGAAGGCATCAGACTCCATAGAGCTAGAGTTATGGGGAAGTGGGAGCTGCCACTCCATGTGGATGCTGGGAATTGAACACAGGTCCTCTGGAAGGCAGTGTGTACTTGTAGCTGCTGAGCCTTCTCCCCAGGTCCTCTTCGTGTTTCTTTTGTAGAGTAAGATTTGATTTCTGAGCTTACTGAAGTTCTAGTGAAAGTAAGTCTTCCCCCATCTCTCTCTCCTTTAAGCTAAAGGAGCAAGCAGTTAATTATGCTGTTATATTCAACCTTTTTCCTTTCCTTGAAGGGTCCACATGGGCTTTTCCTTAATGAGCTGTCATGTGAAATTGAATAGCATTTATTATTTACTATGCATATTAAATGTATCTTCTTCGTTTTAAAAATGGGTGGGATTTGTTGTGTGTTTTATCCACGTGTCATTCCATATAGCTATCTTTTATGGTTTGTTTAGCTGAAGTCCTTGATGTCTGATGTCTTTTTCTCTAGGTCAGGTATTCATAAAAAGCAAGACAAGATAAACCTTCTGGCATGTTTTAGAGTAATTAAAAGCAGCTAGTTGCTTACATATATTTTTTCTTTCTTTCTCTTATCCTTTACCCAGTTTAAACATGATATATATAAATGCTCACTTAGTGATGCTTAAGTTATATAGCTTTCCTTCAGGGCTCAGTAATATTTTTTAAAGGATATACTTGAAGATATTTATTTACGTGTGTACATGGTTTGCTTGCATGCATGTATGCATACCACATGCTTGCAAAGGCTGGAAGGTGGGATTAAATCCCTAGGAACTAGAGTTATGAATGGTTGGGAACCATGTGAGTGCTGGGAACTGAATGTGGGGCTTTTGCAAGAGCAACAAGTGCTCTCTCACTCTCTCTCTCAAAAACCCACTACAGCCGTTTATTTAGCTTCTAGCAGAGTATTTTTATAAAGAGCTTTGACCATCGAGATCACATAATTGCACTAATGGCTTATATGTGCACATGGTGGGTCAGTACTAGGGACTCTACATTGGATATATGGAGATCAAGATTTGTACACCTACCTGTTAATATCAGTCCCAATCATATGTCCACTGTGGTGTATTAGATGGGGGTAGTACTAAAATATTTATCATCTTATGGCTTCTTTCCCTTGTTGAGGAATTAACTGCTATTCAAAGTGTTCAGAAGGAAAAGCACATTCAAATGATTCATCCATTTAAAACCATTATTGTTTTCATAAGTATGGAAGGGACATTATAGCCATATTCATTTTATGTTCTCATGGTTCATTTCTAAGTTGCAAATGCTTCAAAAGGCCTTCTCTGCTGTCTCACACAACAAGAATATGGACATTCAGTACAAGTTTATTAAAGTATGATAAATTTGAAAACTGGCCCATGCACGTCAAACAGGCTCTCCAAGGCGCTTCCTCCAACTGTTTAATATCTGAATATAACAATCCAGGCAATGAGGTCACTCCTAACAATTAGGTCTCATCCATGCAAAGCAATTTGGACAGTTTCCTGTGAGAACCATTTGATCTTGAATTTTCTTCCTCTACCTTCCCACTTTCATTTTCATCCCTCACATCTTCTTGGATGACCTGCCCCCCCCCATTTTCTAAATGTTACTTTAGAGGAGCCCCATCATATTTCTAGAACCCAAAGATCCAATCAATATGAAAGAAAAGAAAATGGCTTCTTAACATGCAAAATTTAAGTGGGAAACAGTCTATATGGGTCAGTTTGTCTGCTTAGATAAAGCATTCCCACTGTTCTTAGCTATATAACTAAGTAATCGATGTTGGTATAATTTTAGATTGAGCTGCTAAAACTAAAATCTTTGAGAAAAACAGATATTACTGAAGAGCATAAAGACATCACTTTACAGCACTGTTCTCTCACTGAACATTCTGTGATAAGTTAAACATCCAGAATGTGCCCAGTTGATGGGAGGTTGTTGTCATGTTTCTACATGTGATTCTCCAGAAAAGCGTATCAAGACTCGGTCCCTTACACATTTTACCTTGTGAGAATCTATCAAGTCACTATCATCTGCTATAAGGACTTTTTAAAAAAAACACAAAAACAAAAACACCTTCTCAAAATCCTCTTCAGGACATTTGGCTTCATTTTTGATTCTGAGAGAGGGAGAGAGAGGGGGGAGGGAGGAAGAGAGAGAGAGAGAGAGAGAGTCCATGGAGTGAAACTCTAAAATCACCTCTAGCCTTCAAAACTATTGATGTTTGAAGGCTACCAGGTTCTCTAATCTTTCTGGTTTGAATAGAGTTCTTAACAAAAACATGTTGAGCTTGTAATTTACAAAAACAAAACAAAGAAATGAACACAAGCAAGCAAGCAACCAACCAACCAAAAAAACCCTTGATCATGTATTCTAAGGAAGTGTACTTCCCTTTGTTACATGGTATGTAATTAGATATATTTGAAATAAAAGGTAAGTTAAATAAGAAGTTTCAGGGACAGGAAAATACTACTTTAAATTCAGGCAGTGTCAAATGTTATTTTTCAGCCAACTATCAAAGGGTATTTCACAGGTGACTTCTCAGGGTTGATGGTAGCTAATTATTAGCTACCATACACTACCACCCATGCTAAGTGACTAGCTCCTGGCAGAAAGACACAGCCAAGACTTTCTTTATTTCATTTGTCCTTGGAGGTTTGTTTTGTTTTTTGCTTTTTTTTTTTTTTTTTTTAAATCAACATGAAGAATGTGGACTAAGCCAAAGTTAAAATAATTCTGCAGCGAAGCAAAAGTGCCACATTTAACAGCCCCCATTTATTGGGGGCTGTTACATGATTACTTTGAGGGAAACAGAAGACAGTGATTTCTTTACAACTCACAGTTGGGAGCAACATACTAAAAGTAATCCTGTAAATTACATTTTAAATCTTCAACATATTCTGAGCAGATAAAATAGTGGCATGATTGACCAAACTCCTTTTAAAAGTACACATATGACGATGCATCATAGTTATAAACAGATGGTATTTGGCCTCCTTCCTATTCTCAACATTTGGAATTTCTAAACTATGTGAATTAAACAATAATATTTTATAAACATACAAGGGATTTTGCTCACTGCTTTGTTAACATAGAAATTATACAATGCTGACATTTATTTAAATTTTAAAAAGTAAACAACAGTGTGCATTGAAATAAAGCAAACTAAAATCAACAGAGAAACATGCTCTGTGTGCTTACCACCTACAGTGGCACTGGCCTGTCGAAGGGAAGGCATAATGGGTTGAGGAACAAATTGTAGCTTAGCAGGCCTAATCCTTAGTGCTCCAAAGGCCCATTTAACACCTCTGTAAACAACAGATATTTATTCCATAATTGGCTATTTGACCATCAGCATTCATTTACTATGTAACCTGCTATTATGGAGTTAAAAGAAGTTCCCCTTCATTGGCTTGACAGCTTTCATAGTAGAGAAAGTGCCTATCAGTTTTAAACACACACACACACACACACACACACACACACACACACACACACACACCACACATTATTTTCCTCTGGTGACATTACCTCCAGAGAGAAAAGGAAATCTATCAGATCTTAATGTCATTTCCTGAGATGTTTTTCTAAACGATAGCTTTAACCCTTTAGCTGGTTTAGATCTTCTGTTCTGATGTACAAAATAGAAAGTGGTTTCTAAACACTATTCTAAGATTCGTGAAGTTTTTATGATGAATAAACAATGAACCAGCTATTTCAATCAGTTTTGTGATTCTGAAGGCCCACTGCTGTTTATAGGGTCCTCTAAATATGCTCACCACACCTTCTCGGGCAGCTCTCTTGGGGCAGGATCTTGTAGGCCATCCTCGTCCAGTCTCTTTTGTGGTAGGCATGGAACAAAGATCTTTCTCAGATTTTAGTGAACCTACTTGTATTTCCAATCCACAATTTGAGAAATATTTCAAATAGTCTGTAGGAAAATCTTGAGTGATATCAGAGGCCCCCTGGGTTAACTGGGTGACAGTTGATGTCTAGTTGTACATTACTTTTGTATACGACGTTATTTTTGCTGAAAAAGAGGAAGGGAGTTATACTGTATATCAGGTATGGACTATATACAATGTAATTTATGCTGCATATGATGGTAGGAAAAGGCCACTGTTGATACCAGGGAATGTGAACCGTTTTTTTCCTTGGCTTGTTTCTCTGAATCTACACACTCAAAACAGGCAATGTGGTACATTCGTGTGGGAAAGCTTTTTAAACAATCTGAAGTTTCAAAATACTAAACAATTTCCCCATTTCTCCCAAACCTAGAGCAAGTGAAGGACAAATTGATGGGCTGATTCTAAAGACTCTCTCTGATGAAGTAAATGCTTTACATGTTCTGTGCCCCTCCACAATCCAGTGTGGACAGGTAGGGAGACAGTTTATAATTCCCACTACCAGGCATGATGAGAATGGGGGAGAAAACCCCAAACAAACAAAACTCCAAAATCAAAACCCAAATCCAGCAACACTCGTTTTTGGCATGTGATTTAGATTAGAGTCTGACAGTGGAGATGAGCGTTTTTAAACATATAGCCTGGGTGGAATCTTTACGACAAGAGTCCTCGTGCCCATCGCCCATCTCACTGGGTTCTGCGGAGGTCAAACTTAAAGACAAGTGTGCGTGTAGAAAGCGGTGGTTCTCCTCTGCCCAGCGCACATCACCATTCACGCTCGGAGAGCTGAGCGGAGCCACCTCGGAACCCAGTCCCCAGCGCAGTGCCACGGAGCAGGCAGGGACGCTGAAGCCGGAGTCGGCGGAACGACGGGCGCCCGGGCTCGCATCTCCACCGCGGCCCCGCGGGCTCCAGCGGCTGCGGCGCCCGGCCGTGCGCTAGCGAGGGCGGCGGGACGCGGAAACTCTCCGGTGCCCTGCTTTCCCAGCGCCAAGGTGCCGCTCGCCCTTTCCCTTTTGCGCCGAGCCGAGCGCATTGTCCTGGGAGGAAGCCCTCGGTTCCTTGGTGGTGCCCTGCTACCGGCGACCCCAGGCCCGCACTGCAGAGCGGGAGCCGCGGCAGAGCTCAGTCAGCACTGGCGGGCGTGGGGGTCCCGCAGCTCGGCCCGGAAAGTCCCAGATTGCTGCATGGGTTAGACCCCGCCGAGGGTAGAGACTTAGAGCTGAACGGGGAGGGAGGACAGAGGTGGCAAGCCCCTGACAAGGGATCCTTATTTACAGATTAAAGATACACAAAACTGTACGCTACATTTTCTAAGTGTCAGCTGATGGTCGCGACAAAAGGAAACACAGAACACCGAGGGGGGGCGGCTCCCCCACTTATAATGTGTGCAATGTAAAATGCATGAGGTAGAGACTATGGGTAGGTGGTGCCTGGGGCCAAATCGCAGCTGCACACTCGATGGTGTAGGAGGACAGTTTGCTGATGCACCCAGAGGTCTGGGGAACCTCTTACAGAAAGGACTATAAATACTCCGCTCCAGCACATTTTGCTGCTTTAAAACTTCATTATTCATACGTTTTTAAGTTTTAAAATTTGGTGCTTAAAGTGTTGCAATTTATCTTCAGTAATACAACACACACACACACACACACACACACACACACACACACACACACTTTGTTTTGCAGTTCTGTATATTTCATTTTATTGGCCTGGTATCACTACACCAAGGAATACAGGGGCAAAGCCAACAGACTGAAATCCAGGGAACCTAGCTGCAAGCACCAGAGCACAAATTCTCCATGGTTCTTTGGAGAAAATGGAAAAAGGACACTTTTTTTTTTGGTTTTTTATTTTGTTTGTTTATTTTTCTAATTAATTACAATCCCCAAACAATCTTCACCCTGCCCCTGGAATTTAAGATAGAGGCCACTCCACCATCTCCTGAATTCTGCAGAGAAGGTTAATTGCACAGACTCCGAGGTTCCCAGGTCTAGCACCCCATGGCCAATACTAAAATAGGTAAATGACCTCTGTTGCTCGCCCTGCATGCACCACCATCCAGTATTCCCTTCTGGATTTTCTGGCACTGCTATGTCAGTTCAGAAGCAGAGGGCTTAGTCGGCTTGCACATTGATGAAACACGCTGAAGTCGGCTCCCCCGCCCCCCCCCCCCCCCCAGGAGTAGCTCTCCTACTTTTCTATTGTATTTGTTTCCAACAATACCATTTCCCTCCATAGCACTTTAGGAAAAAAAAATTCCAAGTGCTTTTTCATGTGGTTCCAGTTAAGTGATTTGCCCACACCCCAAATCATACCATTAGCATTCAAGATTAATAGCTGCATATCAGTAATTCTTAAATACCTTCTGATGCATAATTTCAATCTAAATGATCCTGACATTATTGGGCAGGCAAATGCCTGAACCAAGATGTATGTGGACTAGGTGCAGCCAGACAACACTCCTGCAGTTGGAATAAAATAAAACTGGTTCTGTTTCTTCAACGGATATGACAGAGAAGCAGCTTTATCGATCCTCATGTGGAAGAAGACCAGGAGGCTAACACATCACAAAGAAGCGGATCATAGAGAGTTTTGTTCTTTCTCCACTTTCTGACACATCTTTAGGCAAATGATACAGAACCTCTTTAGTAGCCATTGCTGTGAGCTGAGCACAGCCTCTGTACGTTCTGGCTTTATCCCTCAGAAAAATGAGGAAAAAGAGCAAATATCGAGATTGCCTTTTCTTACAGCTTTGGAGTGCCCTTGATTTAGGCCAGTTGTTAATTCTTACCACCCACTGAAGAGCAGGGCAGGATTCAGTTTACATTAACAAATGATGCTCAAGAATAGGTTTCTAGATGCTAAAGATTTCTTCATTTTTTAATGGGTTGAGAAAGGGGAATGGGAATAAAACCAGCTCTTAAGTCACTAAGAATCTTTGGCTTCACACATCCATCCATAGGGGATTTCTGTTTCTTTTTTGAATGTATTTATTTCTCTTTAACTTTCTGGATGGACTAAATACTTGTCCACAGCCTCAAACTCTGTTTCTCTTAGTTTTGTGTTTATAACTCTCCCTATTTATCCCCTCCTCCCATTAAGAATTTCACAATAAATCCCTGCACCAAATAAATTAAAATCAGCAACTTCAGACACTCAAGGAAGAGGACATTAATCTGCGTAGTAAAATACCCAGAACCCCCTCCTCTCAATTTCAGCTCTCCTTAATGTAACCTTAGTAATTGCAGCTGGCTCCTTATCCTGCCTCCCTCCCTTTTATTCTGAATCATATCTGGCCTTGTCTAACCTCCATTCTCCCTCCCTATCCCCCAAATTTGTCTACATACTTTTTCTTTGACTGTGATCCTTTCTCTCTGTTGCCTGGATTGAAGGGGAAAAATGGAGCGAAGTGCTTTCTGGTAAACTACTGCTCTACTTCTCTACTCCACTATTAATGTCTTGTAAGTTTTAAACATCCTCTGGCTGTATAGTTACCACTCTGTATTTCCCTGATTGATCACTAAGTTCTTCGGGCTTTTCAAAACTGCTCCATAATCCTGAAGCAACAGCTTTTTTCTTGGCATGCTCTTTGGAATGCCTTTCCTGGCAAGGACAGGCATTTTGGTTTGACTGCAATTCTTAAGTTACAATTCAAAGCTAATTTGTTCAGTTTGGTTTCTGCTAGCATCGGCTCTGCCTCTCACTGTTCAGTCTCCCATAGTACTGCTTGGTAGGGGTGGGCTGGAAGAACAAGATGTAATAGACTTACATTGTACTTGATTATTAGTTTTCAAAAACAGCTGCACGCTTTGATATTTATGTAAGGAAATATCAGAAGATAATATGCCATCGGTATTTATTACTCTATAATTAAGGATGTGTCAGTGTTTTCCTTTAAAAAAACCCTCTATTTTCAGAAATTCATATCTCAGGCATAAATTTCCCTATGAATTAGAAACTAATACCATATTAGAAGTAGCTTCTTTCAAAGTTACTCCTCCGTTCCTTTTCTTCCCAGAGAAATACATCCCAGAATGTTCCTGGGTTATCTACTGAGATGAGAGGGAAAAGGCCTAGCATTGCACAGCAAAAGTGCCGCAGCATCAGTGTTCCTTGCCAGTCCTGGCCCTCTGAGAGAACGTGGGGCTGTCTTTCACAGCTTAGGGATGAGGAACTTCATCCTTGTAGATTTTAAAGACAACAGAGGAGAGTCAGTTCAGAAACATTACAGGTACCATTTGGAGGTTCTAAGCACCAGAAATCAATGCTTTTGTACTACTTTCCTTTTGTTCATTTAGAATGCATACATAGCCAGCAGAAGCAGGAGTATGTAGGGAAGATTCTGGAAACTTACTGCTCCATGCTTCCTCTGAGAGCCAGAGATGGAAGAACACAGCAAGCCAATGGATGGAGATACACTTTGTCCTTCCATTTCTTTGTAGGACGTGACCAGTGGAACCAACCATAAAATCAAGAGCAAGCTTGGAAACATCCGAGTCCCAGATAAGACTCTGCTACCACAGGACCTAAAGCAGGACAGTGTCCCCTTAGGGCCAGAGTTAACATGTGCAAATTAAGGTGAGAGGTCATAGAGACAAATGTTTGACAAGGGAACCCCAATGCATTATTCATACAGACGAATCCAGCAAATATGAGAGCACAGAGAATGGTGGAGACTGTACAAACACCATGCATGTTCAATGACCCTTTAAAGGCCAGGAAAAAAAAATATAAAAATATTGGCCTTCATGGTCTCTCATGTGCCTCTTAGCATCATCCGTGTGACGACAAAACTGTTGCCTTCTGTGTGGAGAGGAGAAAACCAAACTAGGGGTCTAATTGGGTAATGAAACTTGAACTTGTTGCTTCCTCAAAGACCAAATTCTTTCTTTTTATATTAGCTTTAACGCATTTTAGTTCCTAATGCTGGTTTAATTTTCTCAGTTGTGAATTGGTACTAGTACATTAAAACTTCAAATACAAATGACTTCACATTCCCCCCAAAAGTCACTCAAGTCTATTTTGCCAGTGAGTCGACACTGACCATTCTACAGTATGTTTTTAAACACAGCAATTGATGGTGAGTCACAGAAACACTACAGATTATCTCTTAAAACTCTCTGGCTTCTGAGGTTGAAAGTCAAGTGAAGAGTTGCTAGGATTTCTGCATCTTCAAAAACAACAGGCTTAGGAAACCCATGGATGGTGAAGCCTGCCTTTGTCCATAATATGATTTGTGTTTTGGTTAAAGTGAAGTCTTTGGTTCCTGGTAAGTAGAAGGACATCTTCTCATGCATAATTATAAGTTTGAGCAGCTTTGACCACTTTTTAGTCATAACTTTAGGAAGTTAAGAAATGTTAAAGCTAGTGCGCAGCAGCCTTTAGCACATGCTTCCCAAAGTGCTTGTAGCTCCTGTCAAAAGGCCTACTTAATAACAATATCAATAATACTATTTAAGACACACCAATAATAACATTAAGACACAAGAGTAACAATAAGCCTTTCGGAGCCAATAGCCTACCCATGCAGAGGAATGAACAAGAGCCTCTACTGATGTTTGTCCTTTTCCACCAGAACTCTGAAGGAGCAGTTGTAATGCTGGTGCTAATTCTCATCTTTTTGTGCGGTATTTTAATCACATATTTACCTTCTTTGAGCAGCAGGCAGAATTGCTTGTTTTAAAACTATTTTAGTCACATTTTAATAAATGCTTTAAGGGAAGACAGCCTATATCTCAATTCATGGCTTAAGATGAAACTAATCTACATTTACAGTGATGTTTATAATAATACACTTTCTTCATTGTGAAATATAACATCTGATGACAAACACTTCAGTTTTCTCCTGAGTGAGACAGTTAAGGCAAGGCTTGTTAGGATCTTATAGAAGAGTCAGAACCACAGAACATGTCAGCATTAAAGGACATCAGGGAAGTATTTGAAGACTGATTCTGTCACCCATGAAAAGTATCTTGAGGCTTATATGAAATCTTTTTTGTGGCTCATGATATTTCTGGGTAGCAGATGCTTTCTCAAAAACAGATTTTACTTTTAAAAATATCAAATATAATTAACACTTTCAACATAGAATGAAGTCTTTGCTCCCAGATGCATTTCAAGGTGTTGAAATCAATCCATGTGGCCTTCTATGGCTAAGAGTTCCCATGTTATTTTGATTCCTGCTGTGGCCTCTATGTGCTATGCCTGAAGACTTGGGAATCAAGAAAGGACATTTAAACCTAACTGTATTTGAAGATACCTGCCAAACAGGAATGTTTTGATTGTCTTTTGTTCTATCCTGATCAATCTAGCAAAATGATGAGGTAAAGAACTGCATACCGGTTAAGAGAAACAGAGGATAGGTGTAGGCAGAGAGGGGGCAAGTGCCCTGGACACTTGGATCATCAGGTTTTGATAGTGGCTGGGCTTTTGAAGCTATTTAAAATTACAAGAACAAAAATTAAAATTACTTGTAATAGACCAAAGGTTTAAAAAAAAATCATCACCACCACCCAAAAAAACCAATATACTAAAAACAAACTAACAAACAAACAGGTACTACTGGGGTTATTTAGTCTGTTTTTTAAAATAATGAGTCAGGTATATCCCACTGACTTAATGTGTTGGCTAACTTGTTAGTACCACACTTACCATGTCACGGTTATGGTTATTGAGAAGTACGTGCACACAATGCACATACACAAATACAGATGTGTCCTTAAAAATGTTCAGAATTGTGTACCAACAAAACTTAATACTTAGAAAACTAATACTGAGTGTGAATATATAATTTTTTTATAAGTGGCAATTATAATGTAAATTTTTATCCTCTGGGGGAAGGATGAGCTAAAAGCAAAAGTTGATTAGAATTCGATTGAAGGAACAGTCCCGTGCACAGGTTATGTGTAGTATCATCATCACAGTTGCCCCCAGTCAGAAGAATGGGGTTAGGGATGTAGTTTGGTGGGTAGAGTTTGCACAGCATCAACAAAGGTTCCAATTGGCCGGCATCACATAAGCCACAGTGCTTCACACCTCCAATTCTTTTTTTTTTTTTCTTTTTTTTTGTGAAATGGCATGTTGTTTTAGCCTTTTAATTTTTTACACAATATATTTTGATCAACAAACATAAAGACACTGTTTTTGTTGTTATTGACATATGAGAAATGAGTTAGAGATATTAAATAACCCATCTTAACTATTTGGTTGAATAAAACATTTGTATCCTGGACTGGCTCCAGACTTTTGGTTCATACCTAGTGGCACACACTACTGTAGGAATTCCCCAACTACCTTACTGCATCTACCATTCTTATCTTTTCATGGCGGTAGTGATACAACTGCCCAACTGGGTTTTGCTATTTGCTTATGTGAGCATACTTTCTAGGACCTTCTGGAGCTCTTAACATCAAGACTTACATATTGTGCTGAATTACTTCTTCTCTTCACAGTCTTTTTTGGTAAATTATTTCTATTTAAAACTCTTTTTTCTCATACCCTCCACTGCTCCCCCCCCCCTTAGCCTTCCCCACCCCATCCTCCAGCCATTCCCCAGGGAGGTCATGTAATCCCAAGGTAAGTCAGTTGAATCTGGCATATGCAGTTGAGGTAGGTCCCTCTTCCCAGTATTAAGGCCGAGTAAGCACACCTGCAATTCTAAAACTTGGAGGCTGAGGTAGAGGGACAGGAGAATCAAGGTCACACCGACCGAGCTATATAGTGAGCCTGAGATGATCTTGGGAAACAGAAAACTTTAATTGATAATTTAAAAAAAAAGTAGGAAAATATTTAAATATTTGGAACCTACTCTCTGAAGATATTTAATTTCTTAGAATTAACCAGTGAAAAAGCACCACAGAAAATCAGAGAAACCAAGTATTCCTTCTTGGCCACCTGTGAAAAGCATCTTTTACATTAGCGGGTATAAAGTAAAACCTTGCCCAAAAGATGTGTCTTCTTAATTACAATGTTGTCTTCTGTTCCAGATTCCCTATCCCAACGTCTTAGACAAGATGGGACTTCTGAGAGCTTTGGAGTCCTTTATTTTATTGGTTGGGTGGGATGACTTTGTCTAGTGGCTTCCTTGTAGGCAAGGACAAGAAGCCAGTGGCATAGTGGGCCTTCATGGATTCTCATAGTGGGAATGAGTCTACTCACATTGACAGCTCATTGTTTCTGCTGCTTCCATGTCCAGCTTTGCAATCCCTAGCCTTCAGGGATTTCATTCCTGTTCCACTGATCTATATGACTGCTTTAACCCTAAGGACTGTACATGGCTCCCTAACCCTGATTGATTTTCTGATTTCTATTGTAATACTTATCACAAGGGCTCTGTAGGACTTCAGTGCAACCATCTGCCCATCTTGGATGCTTGTTAGACCACCCAGCTTTTCCAGAGAAACAGAGACCCGGGTTGGACTTATCTAGTCACCTCCTTTGTTTTCCTCACTCTGTACTACATAGAAGTTTTTCATTTCAATAGGCAAGGAAGTAACAATTTACCTGTTAGTAAACAGACGATGGTTTATCAACAGACTTTACCTTAATGACTCCAAATGTTTACCTCCTGCTTTCCAGAATGCAAAGAAAGTCTTAGAAATGTCATAATATGTAACAAACATTTGCAACACAGATCCTTGTTCTTCCTTACAAGAGACAATTGTATCCTGTCTTCTCTGACGTAAGGAAACATTGAGTAAGAAACACAGATAGGTGCATACACTTTGATGCAAATGAATATGCTAATTAAAATTACAGCGGGCAGTTTATTAAAAATTTATTTTATAATCCAGCCATTTAAAACATCTTTACACCAACAAATAGAACAGCTTGACTATAAGAATTGTGACTTATCTCAGAGTATATTTGTAGTTGGATGCAAATATTTTGGAGGGATATTTGTAACAAATTATGTTTTTGTTATAAGCCTTCTGATTTCTCTATTTTTATCCATAGAAAAAATTTAAAGCAAGTATCTTGTGTTCATTTTATGGATGAGAGGGCTTCACTCACTGTATCTGCCATGTTTGTCCGAACTACAGCTGTTTATCTTGCAAGTTTCTTTAAGATTAATTAAATGCAAATGAAACTCTGTGAATCATGGGAATACCTGCCAGACTCTTTATTAATACCTTCACTTAAACACTCCTGTGCCAGAGAGTCATTAATTTGCTAAAGGAAAGCGCTAAAGCAGCCCTTTGCCTACAGCAGCTTTGAGATGGCTGCCCAATTAGCTCAGTAGCATTCTGATTCTTTTTCTAGGCCTTGTGGCCCTTTGAGGACACAAGAAGGCTCGGATGATAACCTGGCAACCCAGGTAGAAACTCAGCCAAGTGTGAGTGTTTGAAGCTGCAGTTTGGCTGCCATCGTGTCGGCAGATAGAAAGAATTCAGGCACCATGTCATCCAGTACAAAGGATAAAAACGGATTCAACCGGAAATTCAATGTGGCACCACATATGGGATACATGAGTGCGGTTATACAACAGGCCACATATTTTTTTTGAACAGTCTCCTACATGTGATGCCGAGGACATGTGTAACCATCATAACGTCTCTAGGAATCTGTATTTAATTTGAGTTGGGGTGGTGGCAGGGATTGGAGATCTGAAGCCGCCACAGGTTTGTGGCAGATGGCTCTGTGTCAGCTATGACAAGCAGCCGGGCTCGGCTTCCTCTGCAGATTTTCTTTT
Organism: Phyllotis vaccarum; assembly: GCA_033318265.1. Classification (NCBI taxonomy): domain Eukaryota; kingdom Metazoa; phylum Chordata; class Mammalia; order Rodentia; family Cricetidae; genus Phyllotis; species Phyllotis vaccarum. The sequence continues at coordinate 40,786,360 of JARWLC010000002.1, read as the reverse complement.
CTCTCTGATCAGGTAAATATGGGCACACTCTGGAAAGTTCTTCAGATTCCGCCTTAGGCTGCAAGTTTGTGACTTAGCCCCATCTGTCACAAATCTTCCCGGGGTTCTGTTGTGAGCAGAGACCTGAATTTACCATGTAGGGCTCCCCAAGAAAATGGAGCCACTTCACCCTGTAACAAGCGAGAGAAAAGATTAGAGAGCAGTCAAGAATCGGGGCCCTAACAGGAGAGACAGCTGAAAACTTACACTGCAAACCCGCCTCATCGCTCCAACCACAGTCCCAAAGCCACCAGACTCCATCACCCCAGGAAAGCCTGGCTTCTGACTGCTTTAACACGGCACTGTATTTCAACTGTGAGAGGAAGCAGTTTGCACATGGGGACACTGCTGTACACATTCCTTGGTTTATGCCATGGGTGACTGCTCTGAGAAGTTTACCACCTGTCTTTTAACTTTTATACACAGAAGGTACATAATACTCTCAATACACAGCTTCGTCAATGTGAAATACCCTTAAGGAGCAAGAATACAAGATAAATGCCCTTTACTAGTACATGGAATTTATAAGGTGCTTTACATTTCCAAATGGGTTTCATTCATTATTTCATTATAGTGCTTCCTCAGGGGAAAATGCTATTATGGTTACAAAGAAAAAAAAAAAAAACCCTTCTAGATCTGCGGATGAGTAACCCATAGGCCAAGAACTTACCTATTGAGAACGACAAAATCTCTACTAAGCTGAACTGGCCAAAAGCACATAAAGTTATAGCAAGGGAAGAAGTGCGGGAGAGGAGTGGGGGAAGGCATATGGGAGACAGAAGACGAAGAGAGAGACAAAAAGACTGAGAATTTACATGACGCCTTGCAGGTTTGCTTAGAGATTTTATGAGCCCTTAAGAAATCACTAGAACTCTTTTCATTTCCTCAGAAAAAAATAAGGTTTTAGAGTAGTAGTAGTAATGCTGCTGAGATACACCTTATCTATGTCTAGACTATATACTCAAATTGAAGGGGCTCCAGAGCGACTGTCTCCTAAAGGGAACTTAGAAACAACTTTGGCTGTGTTTCGGATGAATCTAGCTTGACATAATTAGAACAACTGTAAATGGCTTTTCTGGGCAGCAAGTCTGCTTCGTAAGCATCAACATTGTTTGGAATTAGTTTTCAACAAAAATCTGAAAACTCTTTCCCCTAAATAATAGATTTTATAGGTCTCAACTATTGAGCAACTTAACAAGGATGGAGTAAAAAACAATAGTTAACTTCTAAAAACCTTAAGAAACCACAGGTCACTCTCAAGATGCAAAAGGACACTGAATTCTTTTCCATTCATGTGTAAGCCACGTGACACCACACACAGACAGGCACACGTACACAAAGATACATACACAGCCACACATTCATAAGCATACACATAGACACACACACATACAGATACACACACACACACACACACACACACACACACACACACACCCACACACACACACACACCCCACTGCTCAGTTTGTAAATCAAAGCAAATGGGGAACAGGATGGTAACAGGCCTTTGCTGCTGTTAGCCTGGGTGGTGGGGTGGTGTCTACCCTACCCATTAGCCATAGTTTTGCTCAGTTTTAAATACTGATAATAAGAGACCATCTCATTTTAAAATAGAAAGGATAAAAATCTATTATAAGGCACAAAGTGCTAGTTACACGCCACTTTTAGAGTATTTCAGTGAGCCATATACTAAAATCAAGGCAAAAAGTGCAATTCAAGGGCCAGGCTTGCTTGTAGAAAGGATACTACTTTTAGGGTAAAAAGTCAATATGCCTCGGTCTATGAGTTCTCCTAGAAATTTGTTTACAGCAGGCTGAGTGGTCTAGAAGAGCTCTTACTGTGAGTAAAATTGAACTTTTTTTTTCCTAAAGAAGTACATACTAAGTGTAATTTTCTACCTGGAGCAAGACATAGGTTAATGTTAGAAGAAAGTTATAGTCAAAACATGCACATAATTCATACTTGTAAATTTTGAAGAAGTGATTTTTAGATTTTTTTAAAAACAATAAAAAGGCTTTAGATTTTTTAAGATTAAGAAACATTTACTTTTTACATGTATTAGCTTTTTACCAATGAGCTTTAAGTGTGTCTGTGTACACACACACACACACACGCACACGCACACGCACACGCACACGCACACGCACGGGCACGGGCACGAGGGAGGGGGGAAGGGGGAGGGGGAGGGGGAATGAATATTTAGATCTCACAGGCCTGAAACCATCAAGAGGTCATAGAGTTCTAATGCAGAAAGCCACCTTAAAAAACAAAAGACCACCAGCAAAACCGAATCAGTTCTGTGTCTGCTTCAAATCCTGCTGCAAGTTACAGCCCCTAATCTCTTAGACATACTACTCAGTGTGCAACGTTTTATATAAGAAGAAGGCCAAGTGTTAATAGCCTTATTCTAGTCATTAAATTTCCAAGTGTGAATCCATATGAAAAAGTCTATCCCAGGATAAATTCCATATAGTACGAAGCTGGAATGATTTTAAATATAAACCTTTAATAACAAGAAAAGGTGTAAAATGTAAAAGGAACAAATAAAGGAATCCAGTGACATTCTGTTTTTTTAAGACCTTAAAAGCAAAACACAACTGTCCAACAGAAGAAATAAAAATACAAAGAAAGAAGAAAAAAAGATTAAAAAAAAAAATCAAAAGGTTCTTTTCACAAACACACCAAGGGTCCTTTTCCATTGCATAAGTAAGCAGAGTGGTCCTGGAGGGAAATGTCTCCACTATGCAGTGAGGGCAAACCTCACCTGAGGCTGCTCCATGACATGACTGAGGCTGTGCTTTCTTTGGGACACACTTGTTCTTACTATTTTGATCTGTTTTACTATTAGAAACCAGACTTGAGTCCATTCCTAGGGTTTTTAATTCAGTGCCTTATGATGGACCATTTGTCTTAAAGCTCTTTATCACTTATAATTTTAGATAAATTTCTTTAAATCTTGAGAATATTTTAGAGACAATATCACTAATATCTATCAATGACATATACAAAAGCATATCATAGATTTAATGTAAAAATCCATTGCAAAAGTACTTAAAATATACATGTAAATTCTTATAGGTTACTAATTTATAAAAGCATTGAGTTGCAAGGTTTTATCATGTGAAAACTAAAACTATCCATGATAGTTAAAATGTAGCAACTTAATTATATACCATTTTTAAATATGTGAAGAACTTTGCATATTAATATCACACAACAAGCTAATATTTTTTCAGAAATTTTCCATTTATTTATAAAATAAACACTATACCCCAAAAGGGTAATAATTGCATTGAAAAGGTCAGCTAGAAATCCACTTCTTTTTCTAACTACAGACAACTTCCCATGACCTTGTGGAACATCTTAAGACTCAGATGCAGAGTAATAGGCTAATAGGACTTGACCTGAGCCACCATTAGAACAAATAGATTGTGAAGGTATTACCTATTTGCAAACACTTCATCAAAAAATTTCCCAAATATAACAAAAGTGATATTTTAACTGTGAAAACACTGAAATACATTCACATCACAAGTACAAGAAGATCCACTTGTACCAAAACTTCTATTTTCTTAATCTGCATATTTTGCCTACCTATTGCACAGGGTCCTAATTGATACATGGTGACAAGACTACTATGGGGCTTGGGGATGAGTGAACAGTGCACTGAGCCTCGGAGGCCCACACTCCTAGAGGCTTCACATGCATGATACAACAGTATCAACTCCGGGAGTGACACTGACGCCTGGAACTGTTCCGTCAGCATTTTAAACTATTATGAGCTACCTTCTGAACCATTGCCAAGTTAATAGACAATGAAAGATAATGAGCTTGAAATTGGGTGTTAAATTGCATTTTTGGTGCTCTCCCTTTTTGTGGAAGTTTAACTGTTTCCTGGAGAAATAAAGTCATGTCTTCAAGTATCACCATGTAAATATATATTTTAGGCCTTGAAAAAAGAGAAAAGGCAGAGAAGTGTATTTCATGCTGAAGGTTATATATTAACATAGAAAATGCAAAGATTCTGTATTTTAAAAGTGTCAGACTGTAAACTATGCTAACTTCATATACAGTGAAGATACTATAGTCACAGAACATAAGAAGGTTTGAACCTAGAACCACCTTTGAAGTTCAGAAAGCAGATCCCACTTCAATTACCTAACACTTTCAGTGGGGGCTTTTTGTACTATCAACAATGTAAGATGCTTGACTCAGGTAAGGGAAGAGGAGGTGACTGCTGATGGTCACCCTTTATTTATATAAAACTATTTGCTTTGACATTTGGAGTTGAGACCCATGGACTGGACTCTAAACAAACTGGGACGTTTTATGTCCTGTTTTGAACAGGATGAGGGGAATACAGCTTTTGAAAGGTGTCCTCATAGTTGTTCAACAATCAACAGCAAACTTCGCTAGTGTCATTCACCTAAATTTTCAGGACTTCAGATTTCATTAGATGGGAAGAAAGCTCATCCTTATTAGTATAATTGTAGAATCTTTGCTTTACTTCCTTTTAAACTAATGAGTTACATTAATCCAGGTTCATTTTTATAAGCCTCTTGGGGCTAAATGTACAGGACGGTCATCTTAGAAAACAATAAATTAAAAGGAAAGCATGTGCTGTGCATGAAGTGCATGTATTTCCTAAGACCTAGGTTAATACAACTGACATCCAGTTTAATTAATCCTTGTTAGTGTAACAACCAATACCCCTCCCTAGCATGTTTCCTTTAAACATTAGTATGTTAATTAGATTTTTTTTAAAAAAATTTTTCTTTGTATTTAAATGTGGCATTTCTATCACGTGAATTTCTTTTCAATAGCTACCTTATAAAGATGTTTTCTTATAATATCTGGTCTCTTGCAGAAACTCTGGAGCCTTTTTGAAAGCTGTTCAGGTGTGGAATACAGATACTCAGCTGCAGGAAAAACAGATACATTTTTAATGAAACAAAAACCTCAAAGCACACACTCGATATTAGTCACTTTACTAATTAAAAATGCATATTGCACTGTGCCGCCTCATGTTTTACATTATTTAAGCATGATTTTATAAGGTTACCTCAGCTCACAAGGATGTTTAATGCTAAATAAGACTGTGTAGTTGTGCTGTTTAGACATCTCCTCTGGGTGATTAAAATACATTATTCTAATGCAGCACAATGCATATGTGATATATTTAGTGATGAGAATTTTTCAAAGAACCAGTACTATAGCTGTATGTACTCTGTACAACAGTTGCATATTATTAACTATTCAATTGTTTAAAGAATTTGGTATGACTTTCAATCCTTGAATTTTCTCTGTATCATTAAAAAAAAATCTGTTAGCAATTGCAGCAGTACTGACCTGCTTATAAAAATCCATCATTATGAGATGTGTATGCTAACAATGAAGAATGCTATTTGAAAACTCGCTTTTTTTGTTATCTTAAAAGAACAGATGGTAAATATAAGCTTACTCTAATGTATTAAAACACATAAATTTTTCCTTAACACTAACATGTTGACTTGCCAAATAAACAATTGCTCCTACTTAAGTTTATTTTCAAACTTTTAGTTTAGCATGAATCCTGTATTGAATCACAACAAAGAAAAAGCACATGAAAGCAGCTACCTGGAAATATTTCAGGATAAACCAAGTCTTTGGGACAAAGTGGGTAACAGCCACAGTACACAGCTTCCAACCTGCAGAAATATCAGAAAAAGGACAAGAGTACAGAGGCAGCATCATAGTCAGGAGGGGTCTGTTTGTCTACGATAGCAGTTTGAGCCCAGAGCTAAGTGGGACAAAAATCATGGTCGGCAGTATACTCCTAAACGCCAGAGTTGCTCTCTGCAAGATTTTATTGATCATACACGACTTTCATGGGACAGAACCAGCAGCATATGCTTTGTTCACTGAATTAATCAAAGCGCAGCACTGCATTTTTGTTGTTTCTAAAATACTGTTTAACACATTTTATAATCAGCAGATAAACACATTCAACAACATGGGAAAGTATGGACAGCTTTTCTTAATAATGCTGCAAAGCCTCAGAATGTTCATTTTTCAAAAAACATTTAAATAAAATAGCAAATACTTTAGCAGGGAAACCGTAGAAATGATCGAGGCACTTTTAAAAGCATAGGAAAAAAATTTACAATCTGTTGTGATGGGGCATTTTAATTTCAAGCTCATGCTTTGAAACAATTTGTTATTATGCAGATGTAAAACTCTCCCTTTGTGGAAAAACTCTTGTTCAGATAATTTTAATGAACATTTTGCTTTCCTGCCTAAAAATTCAGCTTGCTTTCTATTTTATCATGAAAGAATACTTTTATTATTAAACAAGCACCAAGTTTTGCATTGTGAGCTTCCCCAGGGAGCATCTACAGGAGGTTTTGTCCCTGTCGCAGTGGTGGGGGCTGAGCAGAGGGAAGGTATTATCCCTTTCAGTCTTGCTAAGTTTGCAGAATGATTATTGATCTGACATATCATAAACCTTGACGATACTACTGTCATTTCTGTTGGCTAGAAATTATGCAGTGAAATTCAAAACACTCTTTAAAATATGTTTATTTTATGAGAAACTTTGAATTGCATCCAAAATGTTGACCAAAGGCAGAATTTATTTTGAACTGCAGAATTTTTTTCAGTCCAAGAATGATCTGAAGTCATGTCAATGTTTACCTTGTTTATTTACAGTGACAGAGTACATGCAATTCAAACTGTTTTTAAATGAATGATGTTTCCCCTATTTTTATTGTGTTAAACTGAAATTAGTATAAAGGAAAAGTATTTTCCTTGAGCTCCAATTTTCAGAAAAATTGTCTAAGTTTTTACAAAACCTAATAGAAATGCAAAGGTTTGGGTGACCAACTAGTCCTTTAGAAAGGCAAGCTATCCAAGCCTTTTCTACACGTGCAGGTCTATAAACACAGCTAAAAACTACACTGTGCTGTACTACAAATCATTAAGAAAACTTTTGAGCCTGTGATGTACATCACGAACCAAAAGAAAATATGCCTGGTGTCTGAAGTCACTCAGTTTTAAAATGTTGTGCCAACGGAAAAGCAAATACATATGAACATTCTCTTATAATGACATAAATTAAGAGTGAAGTCACAGGCATTTCAGAAAGTGCATATTATCTGCTTTTTAATAATGGATTTGAATACTATACTCTAAAAGAAAATCATTACAGGCTGACTTACATTTTGGGTCATTGTATGAGTATATACCACACTATGTCCAAAGGCCTCTACCAATTAAAATACCACACAATAAGACAGGAATAGCATTATTTGATGTAAGAGGGAAAATTAAAAAAAACCAAAACATGGATTTTAGATTTATTTGCAAATTATCTAAATCATAGTTAAAGTTCTAATTCATTAAACTGGACAATCTCCTTTGATTAGTTTTGGACTGATTAAAATACTGTTAATATTTAGCTTGGGATTACCTTCTAAAATATACCAACAAGCCTATAATATTTAAAAATAAATCACATAGCATCCTCATAAGTTCCTCATATTTTGTTATTCTGAAAAACACTCCTGATAATAAAATTATTCATCATTTCAATCCTTATGCACTACCAGTTAAATAATAAATAGAGTTCCAATTGATCTATTGTTAAAATGACTAGTAAATGACCTTTTTATTCCAATTAACAAATCATCAGCTAAATCTATGAATCTTAATATTCAGATCTATTCACTTCAATTCATACAATTTATCTGCAAATAGTTGTTGGGCTTTTGATTCTAAATATAATTAGCTGATAATTTTGCTTGGCTGAATTACTTTTCTGGAGGGTCTGCAAAGGCTCTCAGCCGCATTATCTAGCAATAATGAATCTGATAGGTGAAATTTTTTACTGTAATGAGGATGAGACACAGTTGTGACACCTGAGTCTACTAATAACAGAAGACTGCTAATTATCGACAGCACTTTTTTTGTGTGATGCAAGGAGAAAAAAAATCCCTCATTATTAAAAAATAAAAAGTTACAATTATAAGTGACACCGGAGGAGAGTAAATAAAATGGAGTGATTAAAACATCGCTGCTTTAAGGGTGTTTTTAATTAAGTGGAAATGCTAATGTTGTCATACTTAGCAGATGGGATTAAAATTAGTTATTGTAAGTAACTCATATTTTATGTTATGGTTTCCACAGCATGTCTACAAGATCTAAGAAAGTGATACATTCCATAAGACATTTTAAAAATGAAATTCTCATACTCTTTACAACTCATAATAATGAACATCATGAATAAACTATTGAAAAAAAATCCTGCCAAGGATTTTACCATAGTGACTTAACTAGCAAGGAATGCAACCATAATGTACTGGACTGTTACAATTTCTCTGATGGTATGCCTTTTTCTTTGCTGATTGCTACATTCCCTATTTCATTCACACTCAACAAAAACAAAAGTTTGAGACTTGGGAATTTAGCCAACATCAAATGTGGTGTCAAGAAGGTAGGGCCTGGATATAAGGGGAGATCATGACCACCCACTAAGGTGATGCTCTAAACTAAAACAGAGGATGCGTCATGTAACTGCAGATAAAAACCTAATTGCACACTTTCTCCTACTTTATTTGTGTAAAATTTTCCATCTGCTCCATCTAAAGATGTCTAAACTGTTAGTATCAAACCTGCGTTCAGCTGCCAGCTGTGCACATTAAGGACTGCAAAACACCAAGTAAATGAGCCAGCATGAAGCCGAGAGGTAGGGGTCCATCTGCCCAGGGCTGGGAGGGCCCAGTACCTGGTCCTGTTCAAAGCCTGTCTTTGCTTCTATGGCTAGGAAAGAAAATTAGTCACATTTCTATTTCCATTTCCTGTACCAAATTTATCTGCACATTCCTGGATAACTCCCATGTATCCAATGAGTATCCTTCTAAGGAAACTTAATTGTTATTGTCTCTTTTTGAAAAGTCTTTGGATATATTTTAATAAAGCCCATTTAGAAGTTATTGTTAGTAGTTTGGCTGACCAAATTTGTAAACACATCTGGCAATTCTCTAAGGAAGATTTTTTTCAAAGTAAACCTCTGT
>JARWLC010000002.1:40734768-40772268 GCA_033318265.1 Phyllotis vaccarum | reverse complement strand
CAGTATCGTTATGATAGTAATTATTTTCTTCATAAAATTGGATAAAAATTCCTTCAAATGGCAATGTGAACCTTATTTGAAGTTCTTTGGTTTCCGAAGTTCCAACTCCTTCTGAAGAACTGGTTTCATAGATGAGTAAAAATGTAGAAAAAGTGACCCAGTCAATGAGTGGCAGAGCCACAACTAGACAGCTGACTGTCCCAGCTCTGGGCACATCCATTTCACAACAGCAAAGGGCTGATGCCTTCCTTTCGAAAATGAAACAGAGGCCCAGGGAAACAGCTGGAAGAGCTCACGGCTTGGGTGTACTTTCTGTCAGACTCTGGTTCTGAGAGGCACAACAAACAGGCTGAAACACATGGGCCGGCCTTGGTCTTATCGTGGGGAAAAATACTATTGTGATCATCTTAAAATCCAAATCATGACAACATACACATGCAGGAGCACAAAAGTGAATCACCAAAGCATTGGGTGGGCTTTATCATTAGCTTTCCTACCTACAGAGAGTAATTTCCCCTTTCAGCCATCTAAGCCATGGGTGCATGATAAGCTTCTATAGTTATGATGTCTGTTCCCACATTCCTATTTATTAATGTCTTCATCTTTTCCATTCATTAACTGATTTCCATGTCTCTTTCTCAAACGTACATTTCTTACAGACTTTGAGATCATTTTATGAAAATGAAAGAACACTTTTTTTCCCTCAGTGATGTTCACACAGCTATAACTTCTGAGAACAATTTCTTGAGAAATGTTTTGGGAGTTGTATTCCGGAACATATTATCTTCACGGTCTTCCCCCTGGTAGGATGGAAAATGATCTTGTCTTGAGGCTCGCTCTGCATCTTCTGGTTCTAGCCGAAATTACACATATCCTACTCCAAGGAGCCGCAGGGGTAGAAGATAATAAGCCAAGACATGGCACGCCTGGGAGTGACCACATAGTAGCAACATAGGCTCTCACAGGACGCTGCACACAGAAATGAGTGTGGTTGCCACATTACTTGTACTGAAGGATGTCTTCAGTGTTTAGAAAGGAAGGGTGGGCAGAACTAACCAGGCTTTTCTGGGAAAGGAGCTGCTCAGCCACTCAATAGGAACTTTATCTTCGTCAGTGGGAGGTTCAAGTGTGGAATGCCCTGACTCCTCTGTGTAGCTCATCCTGAAATGGCACTAAACATCTAAAAACTGTCTTCTGGGGGACTCTGTCATGGACTCATTCCAGCAGCCAAATGTCAAAGGGCTGTAGTGTAGTGTGACATAAGGCTGGCAAGTGAAGGAATCAGTACAGATAAAAATATGAAAGTGAAGAGGAGAGAGATGGAAAGAGACTTCACTGGACTTGGGATTTGGTCAGGAGGAGAAAGGGTATGAGTGTGTCTATGAAGGAAGGAGCAGAGGAATTTATGCAGAGAATAACACAGACAAGACTATATTCAGAAAATGGCAAGAAGAATGGAAATTCCTAAGACACTGGGGCGTGGAAGGATTGTGAGGAAGCTCCCTTGCTACAAAAGAAATTGAAGTTCATCTTACAGAAAATCTCTAAGATACGTACTGACTACTATCGCAGTGCTGTTAGTGTGTTTCCGGTGTTGTGGGATTGAAGAATGCTGGTACTAGAGGATAAACATACAAACAGCCAGCATCTGGGAGACTAATGGGAGTCTTTGGCAGGAGGTAGGTTTCAGAAACAGAGCAAGACTGCCAGAGGCAGCAGGTAGCTGTGGGTCAGGGAGGGACCTCAGTATCTTGTTAGCAATGGAAAGGCAGAGCAGGGAATGAGGCTAGAAAAACTTTGGCCATGTGCTCCTCTACCTTGAAATCTACTAGATGCGCTATGTGATGTGAAATTACCGAGAAAACCAGAGTATATTAATTTATATGTCTCGGGAAAATTATTTATACTGTCCTCATGCAGATGTTAGCCCACAAGTTGGCTGGTCTTAGTTATGATATACTATTGCTTTAACTGCTCACTCATAAATCCTATGCATTTACATTCATTTTATTACTGGCAAAATTATAGGTTTCCCTTAAAACTTAATGTGATATTTATTTCTTCTCACATCATTTCCTCTGTTGTTTATCAGCTATGTGACTTTCAGCAAGTTACTTGACTGAAGTCTTGGATTCTCACCTGTGCATAAAAAAGAGGTTGGACCACCAAGGGCTGCTGGGGGAGAATGAGATGGCAGTGTAACAGTCCCATTTAATGTGCCACAGAAGAGTCATTTCTGCTTCTGACGTCACAGGCCTTCATCTCTGTGTCATATTTATGACATGTGCTTCATTTATTTTATGTTCATATATATTCGTGTAAGTGTTGAAGCATAAATATCTAAAATAGATAATGTACAATTTCTTTTGATATTTTTACTTCATGGAAGTTACTAATTTATTAACCAGTATGTGTTTGTAAAAGGCCCATCTGATTTTTAAACTAGAATTGGTATGTAATTTGGCTTGTTAACCTGCTTGTTAAGTGTGAAGAATATATACAGATCAATTTGTTTCTGAATTCTCAGCTTCCACCTACCTTTCTAATAGTTTCTGTTGTGAGTTTGTAGAACACTCTTTAAAGGTTACCGTACCCTAAGAGTTCTGAATCTGACAAGACTGGTTTTTCACCGCAATTTTTCTGTACTTTGTTCTTTGACATTTTGCTCTTTCATGTATTTACTTTTAAAAATACTCACAGCAGTTCTGTGAGGACATACAAAGTAATACTGTGGCATCCTAAGTGGACTCTTGATAAGTTTATAAATTATCTTAAGATAGACTACCATTTCGGCTATGAAAAAATATATGTGGTATTTTTTTTTTCCAGTCAGGAGCAAATTCATTTTCATTTTTTTCGCCCTCCTTATTTTTGCCGAGGTGGTTTGTCTTCTTCATTTCACCATAAGATTGGCCAAAAAAATTCCACTCAATCTGGGTTTCAGATTCCTGGGAAACAGACCTTCGCACATGCTTTTTTTCTGGAGCCACATGAAGGCAGATCCACATACCGAGCTTTTCATTTACACCTGTGCATCTAAAAGGAGTCAATAGGTCATTTTTCTCCAGTACAAATTGGGGATGTCAATGTATTAGATTGCCTTAAGGGAATGTTCATAAGCAATATACCCCAAATTAGGAAACAAGTATAAACAAGGGTGCGCTATAATAAAATGTAAATATAATTTTCTTTTCCTTTCAAATTAGACTGTAAAACCTAGGGGATTTTGTCTCTTGATATTCACTATACATTACATGAATATAAGACACAATTGGTAAATAACTTCATGTCAAGGGAAAAAATAGTGACCAAAAACATAGAAAGGAGTGGCTTAAGGAATAGTACGGTCTTTACAGAACGGAGTTCATCCAGCCTTGTCTTACTGGTAGAAGTTGTTTCATATCACATATGATCTTGTGATTCAATATTAATCAGTCAATAGGCTATTTTGTATTAGGGCTTGATTTACCAACAAATGTCAACATTTTACATCAGTGTGGTTTATTTGTGTGCCCAGACCTTTCTAGAACTGATTCTTTGCCATGTCACCCTTCTGGGAAGGAGACAGGAGCTGGGAGCTGAGGGAAACAGGAGGCAGAAGAGGAGGAAACTGGCATGTGACCATCCAGCCTTTGCCTGCAGAGTTGAGAGCCAGGACCACGACAAGATCACAGTAGTAACCACCGCCAGGCCAGATGCTACCCAGAAGCCTTCCACACACTACTCTTGACCTAAATTACAGGGGAACCAGAATAACGTCTGCCTGCCAAAACCATGCTTCAGGTTTTCAGTGTTCTTCAGACCTTTTTGGCTGCCTGAATGTCTCAAGCTAAAACTTGTTTGGAGAAAGAGTACCATATCTGTAATAAGGAAGAAGAATTTTACATAAGGCCTTGGCTGCTCACACAAAAGAATATTTTGTTTAGAATCATAGTTTGTGGGAAATTATGAAGTATACAAACACATTCCATTGATTTGATATCTAAAACATTTACTAAAAAAAAAAAATCATCTCAAGGGCTAACAATGTGACCTTGTCATGAGAACTGGCCAACACTCAAAATACGTGCACTGAAGAGTTCCTAAGCTTTCTGGTTCCCTTTAAACATGAAACTAGATGCAGATGGTTTATAGAGAAGAATGACCTTTTAATTGTCTGAATAAAAATGAACTTCTGAGATACAGCACCCTCAATGTCTTCTTTGGATCCAAAAAGTATTTCAAAAACTCATTCCATACACAAATTCTAAAGAGAAGTCCCTGAGTCTTCAAATGAAATCTGCATAGTACTTTAGCACTTTCCCCAAATTACCAACTTCTATGAAAATCTTCATAAAAATTCATTGAAACAGAATAGATTGTTTTATTATTTTTTTTCCCATGTCCTCTTTATATGCACAGTTGAGTTAACTGAGGTTCATCTGAAAGCTATAGAATCCAGTTCTAAACTGTTTTGCTGATTTAAATTTCTATAATCATACCTTCTCAGTCTTGGCGCTGCTGATATATAGCTGATATATATATATATATATATATGGCATGTTTTTGTTGTTGGGTTGACTCTGTACTTTCTAGTATGTTTAATAGAATAACTGGTGCCCTACTTGCAGGAGCTAACCCTCTAACAGTTACGACAGAAATGTGTGTGGACATTGCCAAATGTCCTCAGGGATAGAGGGGATCACTCCTGGTTGTCAACCTCTATAAGCTTTCTAAAATGCCAAAACACCTAGAAGAACCTACTCTATTACAGAGATCACCTCTACTTCTTACGGTTCCCTCTTAAATGATCAGATGCATTCAGATACCATCAGGTTGCTCCCAACAAAAAGACTGCAGACAATGCTCACTCATTTGTATCTCTCTATCAACTGGGCTAGACTTACATGGATGAGGGAAACCTAAGAGATATAGCTTTATGTCTAGGGAGCTACATATTGTGGCGTACATAAAGACTCTGGTGTCCAATGACTAGGCAGCACCCTGAAGTTCTGGCTAATGAACTGAGCAGAGCCCTGCACTATTTCCAAACTAGTGAAGTTGCTTGGTGACATGATGGATAAGTTCCATAGGTCTTGAGGTAGCTGTAGTGCTCAGATTGATAGCTATTATCTGTTTATCAGCTAAGGTCCTCACTGACAGTCATGAACAGTACACTCCCATTCATCTGCATAAACACATGCTGGGACAAAAACATATATTTTGTGTTTTAAGCCACTGCAAATTTAAGGTTTTCTCCACCTCAGTGTAGCCTAGATTATTCTAATTTAAGAACTGAGAGTTGAGATGAACTTTAAATAACTACTTTATATCAAGGTCACTTCTGTTGAAACAAAGACATAATACAAAACTACTTAGAACTTGTCTGCCTGGGTGCTGTGGACTGAAAATACGTCTTTTTTCATCCCTTAATTCTTCAAGATTTTGTTTCAAAGTAAACTTCTCTAAACCTGATAAGACATACAAATTGTACTATTCTAGTATGATAAACCCATTCTGTCATCTGAGTAATGCTTAGAGGACATTGATGCTGAATATTCCATGGGATATTTTGTTTTGCTAACTTTCTTGTGATGAGGACACCTTAATATGTAAGATGTGAAATATATTTAGGACATGAACTTGAAGGTTTTTAAAGAATGGCTTTTTGTTTGCAAAAGGATTATCAAAAACCATGTAACTGATTCACAGGAGTGATCAGGACTTCTGACAACCACACCTCCTGCTTACTTTCTTGCAAAATGGAGAGAGGTCTGTGACTTCCTGTGGAAAGCACAGGCCAAGCGTTAGTCCTGGAGGTAGTAGTAAGTTTGGATCATGGTTTTGTGAGACGTAACTTCTCTGTGATCTTACTTGTCTCATAAATGGCAATCCTAACGTTACCTAACTTGCAAGCCTCATCATGAAGACTAACCAATGAAGGGAGGGGCATAGAACAGTGCTGGCACTGCACGTGCTGAGTGATTGGTCTAACACGGAAAGCAAAAGCAGCGTTCCAGGACATGATCAATAAAGCTGTAAACCATGGTCCATCCTTTGTGATAGACCAAGACCATGCCTCCAACTTGACCAACCATCTGTATAAACTGCAGTTCCTGGCACAAAGGAGACACTCAAAACAGGTGTGTTTGGTGCTGGAGGATGGAGACAATGGCCTGCTTTGCTCCTGGCCTGGTCACTCCTTTGCCTGCACTGCCCCGTGAACCCAACACAGAGGATTGCATAAGTCACCAACTACCCCCATGCTTTCTCCTCTTATGTAAAAACAAACAAAAATTTTAAAAAGGATACAGAAGAGTTATGAATCATAGGGCTATTAAACTTAATGAACTTTCTTAATTTTATGACACTTTCCAGGAAAATGATATTTGTAAAAATTACTTTTGCTTGAAAATAACCAACAGTAGTGAAGCCAAAGTTGCACCATAGTCTTAAAATTTTTGAGAGAAATTTAATGTAGGTAACAGTATCTATTGGCAGTGTCTCCGCTCCTATGTGCTTTGTGGAGAGGTAAAGGGAATGTGTGTTCGGAGACATGGTCTCCCTAAACTCAGGGTGACCTACAATTCCAGATCTTTGGCTGTCAGCAATTGGAGCACTTAGGATTACAAGTGAGCAGGAACCTCACTGGCTGTTATAAGATCAAGTTGGAGAAAAACCACCCAATGTTCCTATTTATACGAACGTGAAAAGATGAATTACAGGCAGTTAATAAAAGTAAGTGACACTCAGAGTCACCATTTCTCTATCTTTGACATAGGTAGTTATTAGGAGTGTAATACTTTTTATGACTGATCAGAAGGTAGGATTGTTAGATGGTGAGTTAGGGAAGATGAACTTCTTAAGTTAGATAATGTTGAGTCACTGTACAGTTCCAGTTTTATTTAGCTTGTGAACTTACTTGGTCTCTTTATTTCTCAGCTTCTCCAAAAAGAAGAAAATAACAGAGATGATCTCAAACAGAAGTATGTGAAAAGTTAGCTAATATTTGCAAATGGCTTAGACTAATGCCTGGGATATAGTAAACACCATATAAGTATTTGTTAAATACGCTAGAGGGATGACAAGAATGACTGACGTTATACAGAATGGCTTGTGTGGAAGCTTTTGGAATAAAACTGCATGGCCTTCAAAAGGTTCAACCTTGAGAGCAACCAGACACATCTATTCCTTCAATATTTGCAATTATGTAATAAGCAAGCTGAATCATGCTGGCCATGAAGGGTTGATTCCCATTTAAAATGACACAAGGACCAGTGGCTGAGACATAAAGGAGGCCAAGCTGAGAGCGGAAATAAAGGGACATGGATACAGAGGGTATGATGTTCTTTCTTGGGGGTTCCACAGCACACTGTAAGTGCTGGACTGTATTCCAGTTACAGCCTTCCACAGTGCTATATAGCTCAAAGGCACTGTGTAGGACGCAAGAGTACAGATCCTAAAGTAACCAAGGATATGCTACTTGAAGTGAAAAATCTAGCCTCTTCAGAAGGTGGCTGAAATTATACTGGGGTGAGGCTGGCTTAGAAGCCCCTCAGGCATTTCCTCTAGCTTCTTCTGCCATTCTACTCACAAGCACTCAATGGTGGCACTCACAAACTGAACTCACCAACGATGAAGGTTGGCATTTTTTCTTTCCGTCTTTTTGAACAACTATCCATCTAATTCTGCCCTGCTTTCCTGTCACATGGTCCTCTCTCTGTTCTCTCTGCCACTGCTCCAGAATCACCCTGGGGTCAACGTCAGAGACTCTTCAACTGAATCTGCCTCACTGAACCTCACTTACTCTAGTGATCAACATTCTCCGTATCTTGGCTCTGCCCTGTCTGTGTAAGGCAGTATCAACCCGCTGAGTTGATATGCAGAATCCCCTTATTCCACTCACATTAGTGATGTCATAGTATTACTCACTGGAATTTGCTTCCTTTAAATACAGTTTCTAAATGTTTGCGTTGGTGTGCTTTTTCCTGTTTGGAGTTATTTAATCAATCTTTTATTTCTTGATATTCCAGTAGCTTTCGTTATTAGTACACTAGTTCACTGTTAACCCTCCGAGTTCCATGTGTCATTCATTACTCATGCATAACTGTATCAGCTTGGTCTCCTCTCTGTTTTCTGTATTTATACACGAATGTTGGCTCCTTAACACAACTATTAGTTCGCAGATGAGAGGGAGCATGAATTACCTTTGCTTATTTATTTAATAAGAATTAACGATCTCTAGAACTCCATTTTTCAGTCAGGTAATGAAAAAGTCAGGTCCTTCTCTAGCAGTCCACATGTAACTTACACTCTAAACTCAAGTAATTATGTGCACGCAGTGAATGGTGAAAAATAATATGAAGCACTGTGAAGAATAACAGTGTGCTAGGAACATGAGCACCTTTCAAGTGAATTCTCCAGAGCTGAGATTGAAATGATAAAATAGAAGCCAACAGGCAGATAGGATCCTCAGAGGCTTGGTACCTAAGGGGATCAGAGCAAGGTTTGGTGCACACACTGCAGAAGGCAGAAGGCGGAAGGCAGAAGACAGAAGGCAAGCCACTGGATGAGGCCAATTAAGGACAGGCTAGCTGCAATTCCTGTAAGCCACAACCAGGAAGCACTGTCCTAAGGAGTGTGTACTTAGGCAGCCGTATAACAACCACAGCAAGACACTGCTCAACAAGACTGTCTGAACCTTTGTTGTTCCTTGGCTTTAAAACAATGCTCAATACCCAGGCTGTAAAAAAACCAAACACAGAAGCTTAAGACTGACCCCAACATACCAGGCTGGGATACAAGGTGAAGGAAATGACCCCCCAAAGGGGCTGTGCAGCGTCAATAATGAGAAGATCTGCGATAGACAGCTTCCACATGAGCTTTTCCTCAGTTCAGAACAGAGCACAGTCCACGACAACAAAGCTATGGGCTCAGGCCCACCCCATCTTAAGTTAGATGTCCAAACGCTTTATGCAGTTCACCTAACAGATGGTGGCAAAGCCATGACTCCAGACGTGGGGAGGTTGCACATTAAATTGTACATTTCTACTTTCTGTAAGCGTTAAGATGCCCAGAGCAATATTTTGTTTGCAAACAATACATTGTATAAACTATATTTGATAAGAGAGATGACTGCCCCTTCTCAAATAATCAAAGAATGCTTACTTAAGTGTTTTTTTAATTGAATCAGACTTTAATGCTGTCGTATAATCTTGGTTAACAGTGCTCGTCTTGATTATTCTAACAAAGAAGAAAATAATACTTGAGTTGGAGAGCTCATGTCTCTCTATAAAAACAAAAGAAACAACAAACAAACAGTAGAAAATTCAGAACAAGTACCTGGGACATCCGTAAACGTTTCTCCAAGGACAGAGACATGGAAATTGAGACCTAAGTCCTTTAGATGCATCAATACCTTAAAAAAACTCTCTGGATCTTTGTCGTGCTCCCTGTAAATAAACGGAAAATAGACCTAGTATTACCTAGAGTACATGGCAAGAAAAGTATTCTGTTCACAGGGTACCAGTTCCTGTCAAGATAATGTTCAGGTGATGAAGCCCCCCACCCCGAACTGTAACCCCAACTTGTGAGTCATCTCACATCTAGATCTGTTCTCAGAATCAAGCTCGGCCCCACTGATGTGTTAGAAAACAAAAGGACCTTTTGTTGGAAGAGAAATCTGTCTTGATTTTCTATTTTTAAGTAAAGACTAAGGACAGTATATAATATTTTTCCTTCCAAATAGTTAATTTTCCACTAAACACAAATTTATTTTCTTAAAAAATTCTTGAAAGAATTATTCTTTGTTAGTCATCATGAGAATACGCAAAAATGCTTTGCCATTCTTCAGGAATGAAGTTCCTTCTCCCATGGGTACTCATCCTCATTATGCTGCCCAGGAACACACAATTTAAGAGAGACTATAGCACAACTGAGTGGAAAATTATAATGCAATAAAAAGGATGAATAAGTCTGACTCTATCTCTACTAAATATCAACTTAGAGAGTCAACATGTAAAAGGATCAGAAGAAAACACTTTCATTTAGCACAGGCATAAAAACATCAAGTGTTTTTGGCTTGTTCAGTTTGTCAATCTTTTTAAATGACAGAATGAGATGTTAAAAGACAATAAAATTAAAGAAAAATATCCTTTAATAAATCATATTTAAATGGAATATTATTTTAACATTCTAAGGTGTGAATATTTCAGTATTTTTTGCATTTAATTACACTGTTTTTAAATTATCTTATTCAGACAGATGTAGACCAGATGTCTTAAAATATTTGTTTTTTTATTTATAATTTAGAAATTTGATTTTTTTCATTACAAAAAATAGTTATATAACAGCAACTGAATTTCTCATTTACTAATTATATAAAATAAATCTGTAAAATTATTAAGCTGTTATATAAAATATGAAAATTGTATCATTCAGGAAACTTCACAAAAAAATGACATCTGTACCCCTTAATGTGTTAATTCACAATTCAGTCAATATTTTCAGTATCATTGAATTGAAACAAATGTATCTTCTAATTAACATTTTAAAACAGCATTTATAATCTTATGAAACTGTAAGATCTTACAAAATTAGAGTTCTCAAACAATTTGTTTTAAGTGCTATGTCTCAGTTTGATTTACTTCAAATAATAAAGGATGCAATGGCAAAATGTTCATTGCTTTTTAAGATGATGTGTATTATATACATATACCATTGGGAAGTGTTTGGATAGTTTTCATATATACTACTGCTGTGGGCAAAAACAAAGACCCCAAACAGTTTGAGAGGAAAGAATATACCATATACGATCTTCTACCATATCAATCAAATAACTGCCACCTTATCTGTAAAATGCTCTTATAGTCCTGATTCTCTTGGAGATACTTAGAGGAGGTTGGAAACAATATAACATAATACAGCTTAAAGAGAAAGTAACACTGTAGGGAAATCTAGTCGCTCAGTTCTCTACGTTTTTCATTTGGCATTCCAAAAATATGGCTACAGATCCTTGGTTTATCATGTATTCTAAATATTGTCTCATGTGTGCGGGGGAAGGATTGGGGGTGGGCACATGCATGGAAACATAAAAGGAGATGAAGTTTGTAGGTGGGGTGAGCCTTAACTGGGTAAAGAGTGTAGTTCCTACAACTTGCAGCATTTTTAAAGCAGTGGGATTTAAGAACATTCATTTTCATTGCTTCTACACAGTTAATGCATTGCAACCTACCACATACTTTAGATATTCCTTCTAGGTAGACAAAAGCTTTAATACTCAATAGTCATTTTGTATAAGAACACCAAATAGATTGGTGTGAGTCCTTTTTCATTTTGTTTAAATTACAACATACAGCCGAACATAAAGTGGAAGTCTACTTGTTAAAAGATAGCCCTCACAAACAGAGAAACCTTAGACTCAAGTTATAAAATGTGTCATGGTATGGGGGATCTCTTTATGTGTTTTGGGAACAGCCTGCTAACTTTTAACTGATAAGAATTTTGGATTTTAGCACTTCTTCACCTGACAGTACTAGAAAAAGCAGACAAATTAAACACTGAGATGAAATCATTTTGGGAAGTATGCCCTAACAATTCTAAGTGTTGAGTGGTTTTGAACACAAATACCAAAAACCCCACCAACATCGCTGGCAGGTGCTGCCGACACCACCATCACCCCGTCCCCATTGCCCCCCCCCCCCAACACACATTGGTTAAGTAGTCACTAGAGATCATGAGCAGCAAGTGGGGTTCTATCGCTGCCAGGCAAGAGGTTTCTAGTGACATCAAGGGCAATTTCAGTCTTGTTCTGCAGTCCTCTTAGAATGCCAGACATCAGGGGGTAGAAGCAGGCCAGTTGTCTGAACAGGGCACTATGCTGCTGTCAAGAGTACAGGAAAGGTGAGCTTAAAACAAAATTGCTTCCTGAACTATGAGGGTAGGAAAAGAGAAATAATTCTCAAGGAATTCTTCAGTCTACATGCTCTACAGTGTTTTATGTACACATCAGTAGATTATACTACAGCTATAGTCTCAATTATTAGATTTATGCTGCTCAAAGCTCAATATAATCACTATGCTGGATAGTTTTATGTCAACTTGACTTAAACTACAATCGTCTAAAAGGAGGGCTCCTCCATAAGATCAGGTTGTAGGCCAGCCTGTAATGTACTTTCTTAACTGGAGATTGATAGTGGAGGGCACAGCCTACTGTAGGTGATGTCAGAGCAAGCCATAGGGAGTAAGCCAGTGAGCAGTACCTCTCTGTGGCCTCTGCATCAGATCCCGCCTCCAAGTTTTTCCTTGTTCGAATTTCTGTCCTGACTTCATTGATGATAAATAGCAATATCAAATTTAGGCCAAATAAATCCTTTCCTTACCATCTTGCTTTTTGGTCATGGTGTTAGGTCATTACCCTAACTAAGACAATCAGTTTAGCTGAAAGGTTTTTTTGAATTTTCTTTTTGGTGAAATGGGAAATTGTCTAACATTCAATCCCTAAAGAGTTCCACACATAACAACCACACCCACGGCATGAGTGACGAATGAATGGCAGAACCAACTACTGTGTCCTGCAAGGGTTGAGCTCAGGAATCTAATGGGCCATGCAGTGACTCTCATACAAATGAACCCATTTAGCAGACATGCTACTATGCCTTAACTTACTTTCAAGTCAGTCTAAGTGGGAAACTACTCCATGGGGTTGCAGCAGAAAGTATTACATGTATAGTGAAGGGTCTGACGATGATACTTCTGCCAAGAAGAAACACACTTTCACAAGAAACTTGTCTCCAGATCCACATCCCTGTTCTCACATTTCTGCTGGGAAATGGTTGATAGAGTCTTTAGAGGACAATTTGCTAATGGTCATGATAAGCCTTAATGTGTGCATCACCTTTGCTCTAATTATTAAAATGTATGAAAGCCAGCCTAAAAAGATGCACACAGAAATAAGATGCACACAGAAATTTTGCTGTGATATATTTGTGACAGCATTACTTATAATGGCAAGTTTGTAAAAATCTAAAGTGGTGCCAAATATATTCTGATACATATGATACAATTCTTAGCAGCCATTAAACATAATGTTGCATATGTGTGGTTCTGGACATGGAAAAATATTCAGTACTATGTATCCGACAGCCAGTACTTTGAAGAAAAGGAGTTGCAGGGAAGCCTGGATTTTGTCATCTGTCCATGCAGGACAAACAGTTGCCTATAATGGTTACAAGGTTCATCTCTACATTCTTAGGTTTGGCTTGGTTTGTTTTCTATTTTGTTTTTAATAAGCTTTGTTTGTTTAAATGATTTTGAATGCTTTAAAGATCCCACTTTAATATTCTACTACAACCCAGTGCTCATAGACTTGCCTCTTGAACATTTTAGTACCACGCTGTTTCATTTTGTTTTTCCCACGACCCTCTGTGTTTGACAAATGCCCATCAAGCAAACTTGTTCTAATATTAAAACAAGACATACATTTCAGTCAATGTGTCAGAGTCCAGACTTCTTGATCATGCCCATCCTACTGAGTAGGTAAGGATAGAAGAGTCTGGCAGGGAATTCATTCCTCCACAGCCCCTTCAGCAGAAGAGACCGGCGGGGAAATATTTCAGGCTTCCTGGAAGCAGAAGATATGGCAAGAACAGTTTTTATTCCTAAATATTATTCAGAACATTTGAAAAGCATAAACTGTTTCCATGTGTTTTTTTTTTTCCTATATCTGTCTCTCTCTGTTGCCTTTCCTGATTCATTTTAGAGAGCTAAATTTCTTCTTATTCCTCACTTAGCACTCATTCAGTAAATATTTATTGAGGATTTCTAAGTTCTCCATACTTGTCACTTATACTGTTACCATTTCCGATTTTCCCACATAACTGTGTATATATTGAGCAGTCTCTTTGATCTAGCTCTTGTCTGGCTTGGGAGAACTGGCTCTTCTCAGAAGCATACTACTCTGTATCCAGAGCTCCATGGGAAGGGCAAATGATGCCTGCTTTGTTTACTGGGTGTCAAGTGCTGAGTTGAGCAATGGGCAACATTATTTGTACTCATTAATATCCAGGTCTCAATTTGGGGGGATAGAGATTCCTTATTAACTCCCTTGATGTGGATGAGGTCCAGTTCTGCCAATGGATTGAAAGCTGACTGACATATGTCACCTTCATAAACACATCCGAGAGCCGTTCTAGATAGCTGAGCAAACTCTGCAGAGACTCTGTGTTAAGATAAGCAGGTTCAATCCCATATGCAGTGGCATACAAAGGTGAAAGGAGATTCTTTTGTCTAAGCAACTGAATCCTATCGTGGTGTGGAAGTGTTCACTACTGCAGCATAACCTAGGTTACTTCAACCAGAGTTCCATCTGTGGCACACAGTCAGGTGCTCTATAAGTGCACCACATTCCTACTAAGCACCTGACCATAATCTTACATGTTTCAAACAACCACCAAATTAAGCTCTTCTAGCACCAAAGACCATGCAGAAATCTCACAGCAGAACCCACATGCTATCTCTACAGAGTCATACTTTTCTGCTCATCTTTGTCTTTATGTCTCCTTATTCCTGCATATACTGAAAGGAAGGAAGTAAGCTCGTACCTTCAGCCAATAGTTTCACCTTCAGAACATTAAGCCACAGGCACAAACTAACTGGAGAAGACAGAAAATACGGAGACATAATCCATAATCACAATACCTCAATGAGATTGAAATATCTGACATCATGATATAGGAACCTATCTCTACTCCATTACGAACACTCCCTTGCAGGGTGTGAGCCTGTAATTTCAGCACTTAGGAGGCTAAGGCAGAAGAATCTCAAATTTGAGTCAGGCCTGGGCTAAATACTGAGATCTCTTTTCAACAAAAAAAATTTACCTCTCTAGTAACAACAACTAACTAACCAACTAACTAAAACCTCAAAACATTCCACACTTACAGATTCAGTGATGTGCTACTTACTCAAACACAGGCTTCTCTTTCCCCCTTCAGCTGGTTGTCATCCTCACACACTGATCTGATCTTCTTTTCCTTCCTTCCTTCCCGCCCACCCTCCCTTTCCTCCTGTTCTTTATCAAGACAGGGTTTCCAAGACAGCACTGCAGCCTGTCCTGGAACTAGCCCTGTAGACCAGACTGGCCTGGAACTCAGAGATCTGCTTGCCTCTGCCTCCTGAGTGCCAGGATTAAAGGTGTTCTCACCACCACCCTGATAGGCTTTCTAAGATGTGCACTTTCCACTTGCTCTGCCTGACATCAACAAGTAGTGTGCAGCTTCTGCTCAAGGATACCTTACTGAGCAGTCTTCCCTACTGAGCACTTTCTCCACTTACCTTCCTTGCTCCTGCAATCTCAAGCTCACTCTTCCTTTCCTCCAGGTCCTCACCTCATTTGTCTTCTACTATGTGAACCTTCCAGTAGCAATTATTTCTCCAGTAGTCCCCCTTTTATTTTTTAAAGCCTTTCCACATGGGTAACTGGATGGCAGTTACACTGCTTTCTGCCCTTTAAACTTGCTTTCAGAGAGAGAAAGGCAGTGCAGAGAGAAATGAGTCCCAGCACAGCCAGCAGGTGTGTTGCAAAGCGGGAACAAAATCAGCTTCTGTGAACTACTATCCCCAGCAACTTCTGAGGTCAACGTTTTACACTCTATCTAAGAGACCACTTGATACTCATCTTTCAGTTCCTGGGTTAACAATAAAATCCATAGTCTCATCTATTTTGATACAAGTGACAGGATTTCTTTCTTTTTTTCTGGCTGAAGAGTATTCTACTGTATGCATGTATCTTGTTTTCATCATATGAGTCAGTAATAAAGAAGGAGGTACATGTGCCTTCAACATACTGGTCTGACAGCTAGTAGTATGATAAATGGATCACAGGGGGTGTTGATGTTAATTTCGTTGTTCTGTTTTAAGATAGGGTCTTATCATAGCACAAATGGACTTAAACTGTGCATTCTAGACTAGCCTCGAAGTCCTGAGTCTTGTCTCAGTCTCCCAAGGGCAGGGACAAGTATGCTACAATGCTACTGTACACTGTAAAGATTCCTTACTCCTATTGGTTTAATAAAATGCTGATTGGCCAGTAGCTAGACAGGAAGTACAGGTGAGGCAACCAGACAAGGAGAATTCTGGGAAGAGGAAAGGAAGGGAAGCAGTTTCCAGCCTGACACAGAGGAAGCAGGATGAGAACGATGGACTGAGCACAGGTACCAAGTCCCATGGCTAAACACAGATACGAGTTACGGGTTAAATTAAATATAGGAGCTAGATAGTTAGTAATATGCTCAAATACTGGCCCAGCAGTTTCTATATTATTAGGCCTTCAAGGCAATTATTTCATAAGCAGCAGCAGGACTGGCTGGGCAGAACAGAAAAACTTTCGACAACAATGCCTGGCATTGTTCTAAACTGCATGCAGGGAATATGATTGCAATTGGCTGCTAGTAACCCTAATACCAGTGTCTGTCCCTTCTGCTTAAACAGTTCTCCCAGGATCTAGTCTAGGAAACTGTCATTAAGGTCTGTTTTCCCCTCTTGACTAGAAATAAGATGATTTTCTGTCTTACCCTGGCTTCCAGGGAGCTCATATATAGTAACTATACAGTAATTATCAACAAAAATGATGGTACTGAAAAAACACAGTAACATGAAAAAATAACTTAAAAGCTTACTATATGGGATCCACGATGAGAGAGGTATGCAGGAGACAGGATTAGTAATCCAGGGATCAACTGCATTCATCCAGGATTAACAGGAAGAAAGTGAACTAAAGAATGCAAGTGAGGCTTAAAGTCCTTGAGTCATCAGAAGAAGATCATATTATTTTTACAACTGCATGAGCACCTATAATCACATTTTCAATAAAAAGTACATGCCCACTGTAACAAACTCAAACAATTCAGAGATATATGTTCCCCTATCCTGCTCCAACTGCTCAGGGCTCACTAACACTAGCAGCTACTTGGTGACTTAGCTCCAGGCCTCTTTCTATGTATACTCAAAAATATTCATCAAAAGGTATTTAATATCCCAGGCCTCTTTCTATATATACTGAAAAATATTCATCTAAAGGTATTTAATATCCAGCTTTCTCATTTTATGAGATTAAGGCCCACTATTCTGCACTCTGTATTCTCATTAAATGTCTGTCTACACTAGCAGTTAAATGTATACTATTTTAAATGATTATATAACATTTTCACTTTTCATTATATAGTTCTCATACTTGACATTAAGCAGCTTTCTGTCTAAGAGTTTCATGCTGAAAGTGACATCTATTTTATGCACTTCCTTCTGCTCTGCCACTGTGCGGCTGCAGAGCTCTTCACCAGGGACCCTCTCCAGTCACGTGCATCGCATATGTCTACCTTTGGTACTTACTTGTTTGCAAGGTTACACCTACTCCCTATGTTGGGAGCTCCTCAAGAGCAGACAGAGGTCATGGCCGTGTTATTATTCACTGCCTAGCACAGGGCTTTGCACACCATTGAGAAAGTTATTAGACTAAACTGACTCTTAGTCTAGATTAGTTGTCTATAAATTTAATCTTTTACCTCTTTCCTACTGTGTTTTAGTGCTTCTAAGACCTAACTCTGCAGAATCTTCACCTGGCTTCCCCAACAACTGTAACACTTAAAGAAAAAAAAGAAGCAAACCAAAAAACAAAACCCCTTAAAACCTTTTCACACAACATTAATGATCATACTTGCCTCTGGAGTCAGCATGTTACCATTCAGCCAATATTCTCTGAGCCATAAGAAGACTGATTAAAAAAAAAAATCTGTCCTTCTGGAAAGCATATTGATAATTGGGCTATCTTTCCTTTTCCAGGAAATTTCAAGTCCCCTTGCTCATCTCCATTTTAATAGCAACTGTTATCCTCTATACCTCCAGGTCATCATAGGGCTTCAGATGCTCACTCTTCTAATCTGCTTCCAAAATGGCTATACTACACCTTTCTCTTCAACACAATATTCCCTGTTTCCCCTTCTCTCAAATGTCTATGGACTAGAATCTATTAAGCTGAAAGTAAGTTGACCCATCAAATATCTCCATGGCTCTCATTCCTCCATATTCTCTCTCCTCATTTTATCCCATGCTCTTCTGACTAAAGTTCTCGTGCCCGTTACAGAATGTCCCCTTTCTTTGCCATCCTTGTCCACTACTTCTGTCACCAATTTTGACTTTATTGGTACTTGCATCTATCCCGAAAAATTCCATCTCAGTTTGACCCCTGCACTAACAAGAATTTACTACAGATGATTTTGTGAATGTGTCCTTTTATACTGCCTGCTATTTATCTGTATGAAATGCTCTTATAAATGTCTTATAAACATATGAGCAAAGTTCCTAAATACAATGTGTTGGCAGGCCTTAAAATAGGGTTTAAAATGAACTGATGAACGATGGCTGCACCCTGGCTGAAGGAGCTTGCTGTGTATATATTTTCAAAGTCTTATGAAGATTGGTCTACCAAACAACATAAAAGATCATGCCTTTTTAAAAATAGAGAATTAGGGTTGGTTTGGAATTATTACATGCCTCTTGACAAATTGATCTCCCATCTTAATAAAAGGTTTTTATACTCAACTGTGAACATTTTATCATGACTAGAAAAGACAAGGTCTCCAGTTATGTGGGGGAGAATCTTTGTTTCAGGAGAAAAACTCAGTCTAAAAACATCAAAATAGAAATGGGTAGAGCACTAAATAAGAAGTTCCTCCAATGGAGAGAAAAAACACTACAGCTCTGCACATTTTCTGTGTTTTCCAGACCCCACGAAACGGCTTTGTTTGTTGGATGAAGGAGATCTCACAGCAGAGATGGCCTCCCTTACTTAGCAGTGACTGCTATGGACACTACACTGTCAGGGCAGTGACTACCTCTGTGTGCTCCATTAGACCTGCTCAATGACTCCTGCTTCTACACATGCTGCATTTCAAAACCAGTATTTAGATGCAGCTTGGCTTTCTCTCCCATTCTCTCAAAAAAGCAAAACTGCACTGTTCTATGCATCCTTCTCATACTGTCATAAGAGATAGAGCCCAGAGTCAATCCCAGTCTTCTATTGCTTATTACTAAAGTTATTAAGAGTTAATTATATTACATTCCAAAAGATGACTTTCATTTATTTGATGTGGGAATGTCTTTCTGTATGCTGTGAATATCAATCTTTAAATAAAGGAGCTGTTTTGGCCCATGACAGGCACCATAGAAGAAGTGGGGAATCAGAATAAGTAGGAAAAAAGGGGCAGAGTCAGAGACAGATGGAGCCAGACGCCCAAAGAGGCAACATGTAAGGAACACAGGTGAGCAAGGAACACAGGTGAGCCACAGGCCACATGGCAGACAGATTAATGAGAATGGGTTGAATTAAGATGAAGGAGCTAGCTAGCAATATGCCTGAGCCATAGGCTGAACAGCATGAAGTTATTATAAGTGTCTGAGTAATTTTGGGGGGCCTAAGCAGCGGCAGGCAGATAAGCGGTCTGGGATGGCAGGTCTGTGGGTCTGGACCTCTGGCCGGATGGGGCCAGAAACTTCATTGTAATATTTATTTACTGAAATGGCATTACATCCTATAAATGAATTCTATCATTCAAGGAAAGGTCCTTTACCAATAAGAAGCTTAGTAGACAAAAGTCCTCATAGTTAAGAACAGTTACATGTACTTACAGACAGTGACCATCACAGCAATGCATTTGAACTAAAGAGTAGACAAAGTTTTTTAGATGGTGCACTTCTTGAAAGCCCATTTATAAAAGTAAATTGCTTTAGAGAGGCATGTAAACTCCCCACAAAGGAAGCTATAAAAAGCCAATCATAATCCCATGTATGATTATCATTTATTTTGAATCATTTTGGGAGAGTGAGGTATAATCTGTATACACTAGGGTGTGGGAGTGCACACCCATGCATATCACAGAGGGCAGAGAGGAACTTGGGTGTCGTCCTCTATTACTCTCTGTCCTACTGCCTTGAGATGAGGTCACTTACTGAACTGGAAGTTCATCACTTCAGCTAGGCTGGCTGGCCTATGAGCTCCCAGGATTATCTGCCTCTGCTCCACAATGCTAAAGTTATAGTGCTGCTATACCTGGGGATTTGAACGCAGGTCATGCTTAGCCACTTGGCCATCTTCCTAGGCCTAATATCATTTTAAATGTATGTTTTAATCTGAACTAAATTGTGTAGCCTAGTATAAAGCCAGTTAAAGTCTCCTTCTGATATCAAGTAGCAGCATTCCAGAGCAAGCTAAAACTTAACTTACTTCTCTGCAATAATATATCTAAAAATACTTCACAGCTTCCTCAGGGCATTCAGAGAGATGACATACAGAGAGAGAATTTGTAGTGCCTGGTAAACAGTAAATACACTTCAATAAATAATGGCTATTGTTTTTATCACCTCTATTACCATCATCTTCCTGTCAGTCTTAGCAATTCAAAATGTAGGAATCTTTAGTTAGGTTTACTAAGCATCGTACTGAAGAAAACTAAAGTTTGCTATATTTTCTAATCAGTCATTTATGACACAATGGACATATTTATAATTATACATGGAAACATCTACAGTACCAGTAAGCTGTATCCTAAACTCAGTTGTGAGTCAGTACTCAAAACATTACTTTAATATGAAAATGCAAACATGATTTAAAGTAAAATTTGTGCTGTGTATGAGGTGTGAGTTTGCAAAAATCTTCTCAAATAGGCAAGCCAACCCTGTCAAATGTCACCATACATCCAGCCACTCAAGCCACTGTTAGCCCCGTTACTCTCACACCAGTAAACAACTAACCCAATTTTCGCTTATCTGTGTAATTCCTTTTTGGGTACTATGAGACTCCATCAACCCTTCCCATGGTTATATAGTATCTTACTAATATCCTTTAAGAAGTACAAGTAAAACAGGGGAGTAGTTTGTCATTGCCCCCTCCTATTGTTTAGAGCTCTCCAAAAATAATAAGCAGAACTGAAAGTTATGAGTGAGCTCTACCAGAACCCATAAACCTGGGAAACTTCACAACAGGTGGAGAGGCTGCTTAAGATGGGATCATGTGAGTGCAGGTAAGAATGGAGAGCTGGCCCACGCCTTTGCAAGGGCATGCGTGGGCTCTTTTAGTAAGCCCCAATAAGGTGCTGGTGCTCTGCTTCCCTGGGCCCAGTTTGGTTGTGAGGGGCAGGAACGAAGGACAAAGTAGGGGTTACAGAAGAAAGTGACCTCACTGGTACAGGGTAGTTTTCTTGAGTTGATAATCCATTCATTTACAAGTTAGAGTGTCACTGGATGTTGAATTTCCCTTAGAACACAACATCTACAACCATCTTTAACTCTAGTTCTAGGGGTCCAACACCCTCCTCTGGTCTCCACAGTCATTATGTACATATATACATGGAAGTAAACACTCATGCACATAAAATAAATACAAATAAATTTTTTTAAACTTGTGGAAATTGTTCTATTTTATACTAAAATTTCATGAAAATCTTTGCATTTAAAAATCACATTTATTTACCATCGTAGGGTTTCTATTGCTGTGGAGAAACACCATGACCACAGCAGCTCTTATAAAGGAAACATTTGATAGGGGCTGTTCACTTATGGTCCGGAGATTCAGTCCTTTACCATGGCGGGATACGGCAGCATGCAGGCATAGTGCTGGAGAAGTAGCTGAGAGTCCTTTATCTTGCAGGCAACAGGAAGTGTCTGTCTCACTGGGCAGTATCTTGAGCATATATGAGAGGTCAACACCTCCCCCCTCCCCCCCCCCCCCCCCGCCACAGTGACATGTTTCTTCCCACAAGATCAAGCCTCCCATTGGTGCCATTCCTTTTGGAGAGCATTATTGATTTGTGTGTGCTTGTAGGGGTTCCAGGCCATGTGACGGTCAGACAGCAGCCTGTATGAGTCACTTCTCCCCTTTCACTACGTGGGTCCAGGGACAAAGACGCTTGGCAAAAGCTTTTTATCTACAGGGCCATCTTGCTAGCCCTTAGAAATATATATATTAAAAACAACAACAACAACAAAAAACCAACGGAATCCATAGCATACTTTCTATGTGATACGTTTGTCACAAAGATTTTAAACTAAATGTACATTAAGTTATGATGGTACTTTAATTAGGAAATATATGATACATATCTGGACAGGATATGAATTTGTGAAGTAGAATGAGTTTCTTCAGAATTTATTGCAGTTTTGTTTCATGTTGTTATATTTTTACATTCATTGACAGTGTTTAAAGTTAAAAGCTAGGGTATTTGTTAGTAAATCTCACATTTTGGTGAGATTTTAACCATTTAGACAAAATTACTACACTATATCATTTATAAAACATAAAAGTATTAAGTGCCTCTGGCCAAGTGCTTTAGTTGAGTATGATTTTTCTTCAGAAGGATGCCGGGCAGACCAACTTATTTTCAGAATGACTGAGAACAGAACACAGCAGCTTAGTTATAGACTCCCTTTAACTGACATTGCTTTTGCTATATCATTTGAGAATCTAATAACTGAGACCAGCAATGGAATCTTGTACCTTATCTTAGCCTTTGTATAAATTCAGGGACTCATTTGGTGAAGGAGAACTAGGCATTTTCTTCCAGATAGGCTTTGAGCAAGATGCTAGGAAACAAGCCTAATCAATAGGGCACAAGAGTTCACCTTCAGGACTTGAGACTAGTCCAGTCAGAGGCTACCCTGCACTGCACCGTGCTCTACAGAACAGAAGGAAGCCCACCGTCATCCACCACATCTCATCTGTAATACACACAATGCCTGAAATTCCTTAAAGGGAAACTTTCCATATGTTCTGGTAGCAGTGCAGTACTGTGTTCACAGTAGCTCTGTCTTAAACAAGACTTAATGGGATTAGACAGTAAGTAAAAATTCCCTTTTGGAGATTCATTTTGTGAAATGAGCTAAGAAAGCTTCTGACTATAAAAATCTCCAAGGAATAATATTACTGTATTAGTAAGAACTAATACTGTTGTGTTGCTTAGTCTAAAGATATAACTTCTGTTCTTTTGAGATTTGGAAGGGACCACAAGGAGAAAGGATGTTCAGATTGTTGGGGGTGGGGCAAAAGGGAAAAGTTTTGAATGTGAAGAGCACACAGGAAGGTTAAAAACTATGTGACCCTGCAAATGGGCTCATGGGCTTCTGGGTATGACATCAAAGCTCATGCCAGGGGTGATGAGCAATGTATAGAAGTGTGACAAAGAGAGTCTGACAAACTTTTACCCTCTTCACAGCTGCTCCAGGGTAGTGTTCAAAGTGAGGATGGCATTCACAGGAGGTTAAGCATTTCACACAGCTTCCTGTTCAGCAGGTTCTGAGTAATGGCTCAAGGCCAGCACTTTACAGACCAGGGCAGAGTGGGCGGGGCACCTTTAAGTTCACTGCACTTTTGGTGCAGCTCTAGGTCCTGCATCTTCTTTGTATGTAGGTATATGATATTATTTTTCAATTAAATGTTAAAAATGTGAGAACTTCACATTTTTAACATTTAAAAAGTACTGCATTTTCATCATTTCCACAGTTCTCCCCAAACTCCTGCAAGTCCCTCACTTTCTCTCAGACTCCTGACCTTTTCAACTGGTATTGTTAAATATATATACATATATAAAACTTGCTGAATCAACTTAGTGCTTCTTGTATGTGTATGTGGCTGACCACTTGGGATGAAATAACCTCCTAGGGTGCTTATCCTTGGAGAAGACTTAATCTTCTCTCAGCAGGTCATTAACTGCTTGTGACTTTCATGTAAGGGTCTGCCCCTGTGAGAGCCAACAATGAATGGGTAATGAAAATGTGCTGCATATATACAAATGGAATATAAAGAATAATGAAATAGTGGCATTTGTAGGTAAATGGTTGGTACTATTTATTATACTGAGTGAGGTAAACCTTGACCCAGAAGGACAGAAAGGCTTCTCTTATTTGTGACTCCCCGTTCTCAATGTTTAGATATTAATATATAATGTGGAATTAATACAAAAACACAGAAAGTAAAAAGGAATCATGGGAGGGAAGGAGCCCTGGAGAGGGGGATGGTGGAACATAACAAAATGAAAGAAGAAATAGGGAAAACCATGAGAACATTTCAACTATGGTGGGGAAAGGGAGGGGGAGGGATAAATAACCCTAAGGATATTTGAAAACTTCGTCTTTCTTTAAAAATACTGTACGTGTATGTGCATGTGTGTATATATGTATACAGAATGAAGTATACCACTTGGGGTTATAAAGCTCCTCTTAAGTGCCACAGACTAACAAAATGCCCAGTACCAGGCATAAAACACCTCTCTTCCAGATGTTGGTCAGGGGAACTCAAGATACTTCCAAAGCAATATAGACTATTGCCATTGACCTTGGTTGCCTCCCTGAACTTGAAGGTAAGACCTTATTGTTGAAGATACCATATACTTTGGACTTGTGGACACCTCCTGCCTAAAGACTAGCTTTTATGTTATCTGAAGGTGCCATGTAAGCTGCCAAAAGGAAGAACCCAGTCAATATTCTTACCAGATGTGAAGCCTACAAATCTTAATGATGACCAATGACAAGATACTCCTAAAGGTGCGATGGTGGCGCTTACATCCTGGGAGTAAGCACTAATCATCTAACTGGACGTAAGGACTGCTTTATTAAGAAGGAATTCAAGCTGAGTACTATAAATACAGCCTGCTACCTGTAACTTATGAAGCTAAGGAAATCCTACTCTTGCCACTTTCCTAAGACAGTATATTCTTTAATTGAACTCTAAACATTTATCCTGATATTCTAAGTACTTATCCTGATAGGTATAGCTTTCATTCCTCATCAAAGAATGAAATCTGCTTCTTTTTGCAGCATATCAAGACAGTTACATAAAACTACAACTAGTCAAAACACAGAGAACATTCACCCAGCCCTAACTGATACATCTATAATATAACTCCTATACTTTCTAAGGCTTAGGGACTATTGCAGTGGAGTAGGTAGAGAGGTTGTAAAAGCCAGGGCACTGGGATATCTACTTCTATATAGTGCCTTCTCTATATGATAGGAAAGCCATTTTCATGGAGTCTCAAGAATATGGCCAACTAAATTAGGCCAGCACAATGACAACACCAGTTGACATGCCAGTGGGGATGGGGAGAGTTCACAGGCTTACATCATGAGTTCAGCATCACAAATCAAACAAAGGGCTTTGGAGCTTTAGCTGAGTTTTCCTGAGCTTCTTGAATACAGGATCACATTTAAATAGTTCACTGCTTTTTCTTGCAACATGAGTAACTCAGGAGCTGGGAATCATATGTCGATGGGAAGCCTTATTTCAATGTTTCCCCCATGAAACACTGATTGACTTTCCTTGGCATAAGTAGCTGCTTCTTCTTTTGAGATTTTCATTTATTTTGTATTGAAATAATCTTGGAGTTCTCTGATGTAGGCACCAAAAAAGGGCCATGTTGACACATACGTAGAAAGGAATCAGAAGTATTGATCATGTTTCTTCCCTTTTCTCAAATATATTGTATGAAAAATATTTAATTAAAAATGCCTATAAAGGCATAATGTGCAAAGAGAAAACATAGGATAAATAATGAAGAAAGGAAGTATTAATCAGTGTGCTCAAGCTCCACCTCAACTAGTAATCCGTACTTTTCAAATCTACTTTGCCTCCCAGAAATAGCAGTAAGGACTCTGCTCTTAGGTAAGATTATTTAATAGACATGCAAGGAAAAGACAGTTAAGTTTTGGTTTTTGAGACTGAGGCTTAAAAGCAGGTTTGGAAAATAATACAAAGTACAATTTCTTCAACACTGTTCTTACCACCTAAGCCACCAAAAACCAAATATCAAAACAGGCACTTGGCTGAGGATGCAGGCTGTATAAATAGAGATGCTCTTAGGCAGGGACTCATTGAACACCAACAAACATATCAGATGAATACGGATGAGGAAATGATAAAGTACTCATCCTATGCAACTAGAATCCAGAGCAGTAACTGCTTTGCAGAGCCCCCTGTGGTCAGCATGGCATGGCAATGATTGAGGAAAATAAATAGCCTGGGTAAGGGAGGTCTGACAGCAAGCTTGCTGCTTTATGAGGTCCAAAGATATTAGAAATGAACCAAGTTATGCAACCCCTAAATTGATAAAGAAGTTACTGAACAGAGCCACCATGGCCTACATAGTGCAATGGAGGGCCAAGGAACCCCTACAGACAACACAGGCATGAAGGGGACAGTCTGTAAGCAAATGAGAATTAACTGTGTAGACACCAACACTGGAAAGGCATCACTAAGAACCAAGCATGGCAATACGTGTTCAAATGTGGCTGTACAGAATAAAGCATCTCCATAATGCTCTTAAGCATCCTTAATTGGGTTATAGAAAAGTGCAGGATTACAACGACAGGAGAAACTTACACATCACTTACATGAATTAAGAACTTCACAAGAATAATGAATGGAAACCATCACCATTGGGACAGCCAGAGGTAGGTGCCACTGTTCTCATAGTTTATAGAAGAAACAAGCCTACAGGGGGTAAACATTTTGCCCAGTGTTGCATGGGGAAGATTCAAGTCCAGATATGCAGTCCAGATACACAGTGTATGCAGACATTACAATATGGCATATGTGGGCACAAGAAATGGTGACTTCTTGTAAATCTGTGTTGAATGTGTAAGTAACTGAAATAGGGAATGCTTTTGTGGTTCTTTGCAGTTATCACTATAGTTCAAGTACACTTAACATGTATTTATACTAAATTACACAAACAAATACATTTGAAAGAAAAGATGACCAGAATACAGCTTTAGCAATAGTCACTGCAGGGTGAAAATGGATGTGGCTTGCTTTGACTCTTACCTTAAGACACGTCATTCTCCTTTCCCCAATGCAAGTGTGATTTTAAGATTCTTACTCTGTATTTATTTAATGTTCTCTAATTGTCTCTTACTCTGTCTCAATGTTTTCGGTTTTGGAAGGGTGATGGCGGTAGTGGTGCTGGCCTTGAACTTAGACCTCGCTCATTCTGGGCAATCACTTGACCACTAAGCCATAGCACAGCCCAAACTTCTCTTTATTTTTTAAACGCGAGAGAGGACCTCTAAATTACTCAGCTGCCCTTGAGCCTACAGTCCTCCTTGATTTTTGAGACTGTAGTATAATTACATCATTTTACCCTTCCCCTGACCCTCTCCCACTCCTCCTGTATGCCTCTTTCCTCCTCTCTCAGTTTCAAACTCATGGCCTCTACATTTTCATTAAATGTGTATATGCATATTACTGATATAACAGGCTCAGTTTGTATAATGTTACTTGTACGTATTTTTCAGGGCTGAACATTTGGCAATGGGCAACAATTGATGTATTCTTCCATGGAGAAGACGGCTTCTCCCGCTCTCAGAGTTCTGGTTGCCTCTAGTTATCTGTGTAGGACTGAGGCCTCTGGGGCTCTCCATGACTCACTTTTGCACGGATCATATTGTGCTTATTCAGCTCGTGTTTAGGAAGTGAGATTTGTTATGGGTGAGGCTTCTGCCATTACTAGGAGATACAATCTCACAGCAAAATCCCTGGTCCTTTGGCTCTTAGGGCCTTCCCATTCCCTCTTCTGCAACATCTTCTGAACCTCAAGTGCAGGAATGATTTATATCTAATAAGAATGGGCTCCAAATTCTTCATTTTAATTGGTTGTGGTTTCCTGTATTGGTCTTCTGCTGCAAAGAGACCTTTTCTTAATGAGGGAAGAAGACTACCCTTACCTATGAATATAAAGACAAATATTCAGAATGTAATTGGGTATTATGCTGCCTTAGTAAAGTGGTGACTGCAGGTTCTCCTCCAAGATCAGTGACTTTACTAGTTATGGTTGAAGCACCAATTCTGGTTGGCATTTAATGAAAACTCAGAGCCAGACACTGGGGAAAAGCTGGAGTATCAGTGAGAGGAAATAGACCACAGTCAGCTCTTACCAGTCAACTTCTCAGGGTAATAGCTATCTTCAAGAGTCCTCTGCCCAGCTTCTACAGAACAAAATACCTCAATGTCTGCCTTCACCTGCCTTAAATATCTTCTTGGCCCAATTGTTTCACTTTTGGGTTCAACTCTGCATCACAATCCTAGAGTTAGGATTAAAGGTATGAGCTACTACTGTCTGGTTGTTAGGCCTTGAACTCACAGAAACATACAAAGTTCTCTGTCTCTGGAGTTATGGGATTAAAGGTATAGGTCACCACTTTCAGTCTTTCCCGTGCTGGCATTAAAGGCCTCAGTTACCACTCTCTGAACTCCTGGCCTGACTGTGGGTGATTCTTTCTACTGATATTCCAAGCTGATTTTATGAAATATAAAATATATCACCACACCTGGGTAGTTGGCTAGATTTCAAGAACCAGGCATAATTTTCCTTTGTTAAGCGGCTCTTATGTCCAGTCAGAGAGCTGTTGCTGTTTGCCAAGGCATGCATGCCATTACTGAAGCCTGAGGGTTATCATGCCATGCTGATCGCTGCTATTCTGGTTTATGGGTGTCATAGTTGGGTAACACTATTAGTTATTTCCCTCTTTTGAAAGCTTGAATGACACCTTCTGTCACCATGAACACTAGTTCTCAGGAAGGAGGCTTTGAGGTAAGATTCAACTTAGGGTTCTCTGAACTCTGTCTAAAGTGCCTGGTGTCTCCATCAACAGGAATATACCTTCCACCTCAGAGGGTGACCATGGGCAATAGGAGTCATTTCTATGTCTGAGTGTGTCTTGGACAATCCTGAACAATAATTCAAAAGAGGGCTTTTCATGTCTGTACTGGTGTTTTTGTTAGGCAGCCATTGGCTTTTGGAGGGAATACTGACCACTCAGATGAGAAAATTTAATTTAAACTATATTTGAATACCTATTCACAGATTTATGTGTGTCATTTTTTAAAAAGGTAGTTAATAATAACTTACTAGATTTTATATTTATTTTTTCCAGACATTTTTACTGCTATTCTGCCTTCTTCCTTGATTTATTTGTATGCATCTCGTTTTCCTCCCTAATTAATCCTGCCTTTCTCCATTTCCCTGATCAGATCATTCCTACCCAGCTATTTCCCCTGTACTGTCACATCCCTCCAGCAATGACCCCTGTTTACTTTCCTGGCTTTTGCAGTGACTCCAGGATATGTAGTTATATCTGAGGACTGGGAGTTAAGAACCTCTCATGAGAGAGAATGTTAGATTCATTTTTCTGGGTTTGAGTTACCTCACTATGATCTTCTCATCCATTCTTAGCACTTTCATTAGCTAGGATTATAGGCTTGTGTTACAAGGTGTGGTTCTCATCCACATTTCCTATAATCTTTATCTGTCTAAGAAACCTATTAGTAAGACCTACTAGTTGTTATATGCGTGCAAATAACAGGAGGGAAGGAACAGAGAGTATAGAAGGATTCTGGAAGGATGGATGCCACAGCTTAGTCAAATATGCTGTAACTTCCCCTTCTCATATCAGCCCACTGAATGGCCAAACTAACAAATAATCTTAGGTGAGAATTTAGTTCAAAGCAGCTCAGGACTAGATACTCCCTTGGCATTTCTCAGAGGCAAATGTATGTTTCTTCTGAGGAATCCATATATAACTCAAGTAGGACCCAGAGTATCCCATGTCATCAAATATCCAAAGCACAAGTGGTGCTGGAGAGACAGGTCAACCGTCAGTCAGGAGCACGTGTTGCTCTTCCAGAGGATGTGGACCCAGTTCCCAGCATTCACATTCATTAGCCCCGTTTAAACGGTTTGTTCTCTAGCTCTAGGGGAATCCCATCTCTGGCCCCTTTGGGCACCCATACCCATGCACATATATCCATAAACAGACACACATATCCAAACAAAATTAAAAATAAAAAAGCTTAACAATAAAGAGCGCAAGGGAAAATATCAAAATCACACCAGATGCCAAGCGAGACAGTGTCAGGAGACAAAAGACCCATAGACTTCTGATATGGGGACTATCAAACACCAAACACAAAAGCATATATGGCTAGTGTTCCAGGAAAAAAAAGTATATGACAGCTATAGAAATATTAAAAGTGACAACAGTTTTAAAACAAGTTGGAGAAATAAAAATTATTGAAATTAGTTAAAGGGCACAACCAAGAGCAGAGCTGAGAGAGCAATTCCAGAAGGCACAACACAAAGATGTAGATGAGAAGATTAAGGGCCAGGAAATGACGAAAAAGAGCAAGATCCAGAGCCATTAAGGCAGTTTCTCAAGATGCAGTGTAAGATTTCCATGACTGACAAAGTTCATGTGAGACAGGAAAGACAGGAGGGAGGGAGAAGCAAGGAAACAAGGAGGAAAGGATGCAGGAAGTAAGCAAGCAGGGAGGGAGGGAGGTAGGGAGGGAGGGAAAACCCGCAGTTGGTTTGCTCCTAGATGTATCAGAGTAAAGGTGAATAAGAAAGAAAAAGAAAAAGAAATCTTCAAAGTGGCCAAAGAGAGAACGTCGGATGAACTAACCTGTAAATGTCTGAGGAGACAGTCTTATATCATTAGATCATTATACTTGGCAAAATTCCCTTAAAGAACAACAGAGTAAAAAAACAATACTTAGGAACGAGTTTGTCACCAATGGTGCCTCAGGGAAAGGAACTTTTTAGAACGTCCATGGAAAAGGACAGGTGTAAAGGGTAAGAGGAAAAAGGAAGCAAAAACTGAGTGCATATGGGTCTGTAATTCCTTAACAGTCCAAGGAGTGATAACTTCAAAATAGGAGTTTGGATGGTAAGCTCTAGCAAGAATGACTCCATTGAGACAGTGACTGACGGGGAGGAAAGAGTGAGTGCTCACCCCTCTGGAGCTGGAAAGGTAAGGAGTGTCTTTTCCAGGGCTTCTGCAGGGTTTTATTTTAGTGAACAGAGCAATGCTGGAAATATATGCAGGCCTCCTATCTCTGCCTCATTTCATTGACTGTTGGCTCCTTCCATCACTGAGTTTCTGGCAGCTGCTTATATACCACTTGGTATATATTTCCTATATGAAGTCTTTTAAAATGACAGATTTTTCTTTTTTCTGAGGATTTCTATGAATGAATACCCATTTTAGACTGGCAGAGAGCAAGGATTTTAAATGTCCAGACTGAATAACTTCATTCCAACAGAGTTGACTATGCAGCACTTAATAAGAGAGACTCAATGAACAGCCAGTCTTTTTAACCTGCTGAATGAATCTTAAAAGGAGAATTGGCTGGTAGGCACTGTTCTTAAGACATATTTGCATATTTCTTTAAAAAAATGAAAAGGGTGGGGATATAGCTCAGCTGGTATAGTATTTGTCTTACATACATGAAGCCTTGGGTTGGATCCCCAGTAGTCCATAAACTGGATGTGATGATTTATGTTTGTAATCCCAGTACTCAGAAACTGCAGGAAGGAGGCTCAAAAGTTCAAGTTCATTTCTTTTAATCCCCTGACACATGTAAGTTCACGGTTAAAAAAAATAATTAATTCACACAAATAATCTTATGCAAATGTCTCTTGAATTACTCAGTATTCCAAAAAAGTAGAAATGTCTGTCACATGGTATAGGTGATATCTACTTAGCCAAAACCACTCCACCAGCTGACACTTAATGAGCCTTAAAAACACTGTCATAGGTAAAAGGCCATATGAAAAAAAAAAACATATACAATTTTCAGAGAGGTTAATGAGTTATATGCAAATATGACTTTCTAGGATCAGGTATGGAGCAAAATGATTCACTTTGAGTTGATGAAGTATTCCAAAATAAAACAAATTGATGGAATATTCTAAAATACAATGGAGGTAATGACCTGGAAACTCTAAATTTATGAAGTCATTGGATTGTGTATATCAACTAGAACTAGGTAAATTATATCATATTATGATACTATCTTATTGTTACTACAACAAAATACCAGAGGCAGTGAACTAATGGAAAAACAGAGTAACTTAGCTTACAGTTCTGGGCTCTCAAGTGAGCCTAAACTTTGAGTCATTTACTGGGTAGGAACAAAAGACGTATGTTCTGGAATCATTCACACACAAGGCAGGAAGAAGAGCTTCTAGACTTGAGGTCTCAAATTCCCTTTCAGTGCATGCGAGGACCAACCTAAGGACCTTCCACTAGGCTGAGCTTCCTAAGGCTCTTTGGTGCCTCCAACACTAGGCTCCAAGCCTTTGACACTCGGTCACAGTACATACTCATACCATGTTACACATGAAACCATTTATTATTATCAGTCTTTAAAAAGTGATGTGCAAGGGAAAATAACAAATGTATGGGCTGAAAATACCTTTAGCAGGTTATACATTTGAAACTATATTCTTCCTGTTAAAATTATACATTGCCATTTTTCTCTTGTGTTTTGTTAATCAGTTTTCAGCTGCCAGTCAGCACTGCATGCTTTCATTGCATACATGAATTGTAAAGTCCACATGCATTCTGTAATGCTGAAGTCCATTAAGCAGATGTACTTTAGCACTATTGTGCCAAGAACATGGAATGTCTACACTGAATTTACCAAGCATGCATTCTAACATAATCTTGTGTGTGACACACTGTCTGGAATGCAATCTCCTCTGCTATCTAGCCATCTACTCCATGTTTCAGAGATCATCAGTCAGACTTTGAGTGGCTACGATATATATCAGACATGAGCAATGGAAGGAAGGAAATGGTTATGTGGCTCCCTTTGAGCATGAGGCAGTGCAGAATCTCCCAACAGTGGGAAGCTTGTGGAAGAGGCTGCTTACCTCAGGGCAGCAAGGAGCAGCAGGGGAGAAGGCACACTTTTTTTTTTTTTTTTTATTTTTTTTTTTATTCAGTCCAGACTCTTATTATGGGATGGTGCTGCTAAAATCAGGGTAATACTTCTCAATCATTAGCCCTCTGGAACTGCTCTCATAGGTCTCGAGAGCATTTTTACCACATCTGCATGTTTAGAATCCACTACTGTTTTAGAGTATACATGTGAATGGATGATGAGATACATTTTTTTCTGTGTCTGGTTTCTGTCCTTCAGGTTCATCCATGATGTCACAAATGCATGGATCTGTTCTTGTTTATTGCCAAATAGTATTCCATGGTATACACTCCATTTTCTTTATCTGTAAGTTAAATTGATTCCACATTTTAGCTATCATAAATAGACTGATTTGATTTTCTTCAGACTCAGTAATAGGATTGTTGGATTCAATTGTAGTTCTGTTTTTAATTTTGTGAGGTACTTTCATCCTGATTTCCATAATGGACATACTAGTTTACAGTCCTACCACAGTATAGAAGATACGTCCTCTCTTAGCCAATACTATGTTGCTATATAATGAAACACAATGATAAAGCATCTCAGGGAGGGAGGGTGTATTTGGCTTATA
Organism: Phyllotis vaccarum; assembly: GCA_033318265.1. Taxonomy (NCBI): domain Eukaryota; kingdom Metazoa; phylum Chordata; class Mammalia; order Rodentia; family Cricetidae; genus Phyllotis; species Phyllotis vaccarum. The sequence goes on along the minus strand of JARWLC010000002.1, from coordinate 40,738,915 downwards.
CCTCAACATCTCTGTTCCATTACCAAGGAAGTCAGGTGAGGAACTCAGACAGGGCCTAAACCTGGGGGCAGGAGCTGATGCAGAGGTCATGGAGGGTGCTGCTTACTGGTTGCTCAGCTTGCTTTCTTATAGAACTAGGCCTTCAGTCCAGAGATGGCACTACCAGGAATGGGCTGGGCCCTTCCCCATAAATTACTAATTAAGAAGATGCCCTACAATCTTGCATACCCCTTCTACTGAGGCTCCCTCCTCTCTGATGGCTCTAGCTTGTGTCAAGTTGACATAAAACCAGTCAGTCCCATCCTGCTCTTTACATCCTGGCCAATACATTATTCTAACTTGAGATAAGTAAGAACTTCTTGTAGTATTGGCTGTGTGTGTGTGTGTGTGTGTGTGTGTGTGTGTGTGTGTGTGTGTGTGTGTGTGTGTGAGTGATTATGGCTCTTCAGGCTACCAGGCCATCTTTAAATCGTGTGATTTATTTTCTTGATATCTATGCATCACCACTATTTTACTCAAAAGCTCACGGCATCTATCTTGTTAAAAAAGGAATAATTTGTGCTATTTACAGTGTGAGTGATTGATGTAAAAGGTTCAACAACAACAAAACCCCTTTCATCCAGGTTTAGCAATACCCCAGCAGTCATACAATGAGAAGCGACATTTGGTAGCCTTTTATAGACTTCATTTACAAGGCAGCCACTCAGAAGTGTTTGCTCTGTAGTCTAATTCCATTTTCTTTCTTTCTCTCTTTTTTCTTTTTTGTTTCGATAGGGATGAAAATGAAGACAAAAAAGAGATAACTTTATTTAGCTCCATTGTTTTTTTTTCTTAATCTAGAAGGTTAAAAAAAACAGATTTTAACCAATAGGAGGTTGTGGGCAAGAACAACAGTCCTGTGTAAGCAATGAAGTACTTGGCTTAATTCACTAATAAAAATAGCTAATGCTGGTTTACTAGGGCTTTTTTTTTTTTTTTTTTTTTTTTTTTTTTTTTTTTTTTTTTTTTTATCTCTGCCTAGAAACTCTGTGTAATGGCTCATTTTCACACATCAACTTCAATCTTGTAATACAGGCAACATTGTTCTTTCCTGTGAAGAAGGAACTGAAGTCAGAGAGAGTGGATAGCCTGTCTTCAGGCACGATACTGATGACAATCCAACTAGGGTAAGGCAGAGAACATATCCTGTCAAAACTTTAAGCAGGGCACAACTGATCCCCGCAGACTTAGGATGAATTCAATGTTGATAATCTATATGCTAAAATTAAAACTAAAAATATAGCATATTAAAAATTCTCTATAGAAATTGTACATATTCTGCCAATAGCTCCTAGGTTGCCATCTTCAGCCCTTGCCTCTCTCATCTGAATGACACTTGAGTGTTAACCTGCTACTAGAAATATCCAATTGCAGGTAAAAGTAAAAAATAAAACCGAAAACCCTCTCTATTTTAATAGGTACGAATGAAGCATTTTAAAATCTTTTCCTCCCCAACTGTTTCCCACCTCACTGAATAGCATCTTCATTGGCCCACTGAAGTCAACATTTTTACAGCATATCCTTGCCACTGCTGTTTATTATGTAATCACTATGATTACTATGCTAGTGAGATTACCTGAGGCAGGTTCATAGATTACATGGTTTGCACATGTACTAAATCCTTGTAATAGCCAGACTGGTAGAGCTTTGACAAACACTCTTGCTGTACAGGGTTATGCAAGGTCCTAAGCCAAGGAAGGCAAGCCATCAAGTGCTATCTATGTCTGGCTGAAAAGGAAGAGTAACACAGGAGAAGGCTTGGGATGTTTTCTATCACCTAGGCTTAGAAGTGGCTCCATCACTTCTGATTAAATGCTATGATTCAATCAGGCAGTCACAACAAACAAAACCAAAGAAGATGTGGTCCAACAGTCTTTCCAAGAAAAAGAAAAAGGAATTTTGGGAACATCTACAGTCTTCCTCTTGTGTTCCCATTCTAGAGCTCCACTCTCTGGAAATAATCTTGCTGGAACTAAGGACTGATCTCAGCTGTGGCAATCACAGCTAATCTCGGGTACACTGTTTGGAAAGAGGCAGCCTTCAGACTGCTATTTAGAACTACCATGACATGCCAACCGGAGGATTAGCAACAGTGTACGCAATACTAACATTTTACACCAATCCCGGGATAAGTGACAGTGTAGGTAACACCAACAGGGGTGTGCTGAGTACTGTTTCCTGAGGAAGTGCCTTAAGACTTTACTGTAAAAGATAATGACTTTGACAAGTGAAAAAATAATCCCAAGAAGCACAGTAGAGTTTTACATCCAGTTTGTAAGGCTCAATCAATGGTTTTTACCTCAAAAAGAGTTTGTAGCGTGTGACTTTGGTTTAGAGTATTTTAGGGAACAAAGACTAGAGAGAGCCCCTTTGCTTTTGTCTGTGGAGAGAAGGGAGCCGGCATGAGGAGGCTTCACTGAAGATAGTGGAATGGTGATAATGGAGCAGGTTTCTGCACAATAAATCATTTTCTACTCGCAAACATCTCACCTTCAACATAAAGGCTCTTTAAACAAATCAGAAATAAAGCTTTACGGGTCTTGATACTTTATTTATGAACATATCAAGTGAAAACACACCCACTCAGGCAGTTTAATAAAAATTTCCAACCAGTGTATCTAATTTTGCTGGTATTTTAAAAAGTCAATTATAAACTAAAATGTTACTGTTTAACTAATACTCAGTTTTCTGCAAGAAGAATGTTTCAAATCACCAGAATCACTTCCCTAAAGTTTCTGTTTCTGAAGGTCAAATAACTATGTAAGTGCTTAATAAAGAAGAGAAGTCCTTCTAAACCCCAGGTCTTATGGGCTTACATGCTGCTCCTTAGGTGAGGTATTAGCAAAGCTTATTTATTTTCATTTCCAAGGCTTTTATTTGCTCACTCCCCTGTGGCAAAACTGATTTCCATGATGATTCCCTTCTTAATTTTAATACCCTTTTTACTCATCATATAGACATAAGAATTTTCCATAAAATAATGAAATCCTTGCAAAGGAAATGAAGACAACTCAGAGTAGAGTATACTAGCTCCTTTTCAATTAATTGATCCACTGACATGCTCATGTAAGATTTTTTTTAAACCTAGGAATATAAGGTTAATTAACATAAAAGAGCCTCACTCTTGTAGATGCTGAATTTTGTATTTTACCCATGCTGCCTTAACTGCCTTGATTTCCCAGTAATGACCCAGTTCTTCTAATGAGGAACATTAACCCCTGGCTGTAGCTGTCCAGGACTTAATTGTCAACTGCAGCTGAAATAGGGGAGTTTGCCTATCAGCAGGTATGCGCTATATTAACTCATGTCATTTCAACCCCTGATAAATAAATGTGTTGCTACGGCAACAGGAAGATCAGCTCCATCAGTATCCTCCTCTTCCAGTAACTAGTGCGCCCCTGCACTCATTGGGAGGAAACTGCCTTTCATACCAAGCATAGGAAAAGGAAGAAAATTAACTGCATGCAACCATAATTAGAAGTAACATCATTCATCATCTTAGAGACATATCTAAATTAATGAAAAAGGACAGCATAGAAAGACATAGTTTTGAAGAAGATTGTGACACACTGCTTTCTTTGCTTTCTTCGAGAGGAGATGGGCACTGTGAGGCACTTCCTAACCAAGCACAACTCTCTCATATCTCCCTGTCTGTGTGAATTTTCTTCTTTTGTTTAACTAACAAATGATTCTAAAATTAATGGCGCTGAAATAGTTAATTAGTTGCACAGCTAACAAAGACGATACAAGGGAGCAAAACTTAAATAACTATTTTAATAGTCTACCTGTGACATCTTTGGTGCAACTGAGTAGGGAACAAGAGACTGGACAGTGAGCTTCTGTCTGTGTAACAAAAAAGTCCTAGAATCCTATTTATTTGGATTTTCACTAGAGTTGAAAAGGTGATTCTAGTGGATGTGGACTATGGTGATGGTGCAGGAGAAGACATTTTACACTGATCCTTCTTCCAGATTCATTTCTCAATAACTGAGAAATTTTTAACCATTTTGAGACTTTCTTTCCAAGTACTAGCATCTTTCTGCTACAATGAGTTGTCCAACTTTAACAAACTCACGAAGAATTTTTATTTACAACTTCTATGATATTT